>VZSE01014926.1:552206-719510 GCA_013398275.1 Promerops cafer
AAAATCACTGGAAAAAAAAAAAAAAAAATCTTTGGAAGAATGACTCTTGTCGGAGTCAGCTGAAAACAAGGGTTACCCCCCAGGAGCTAGCGGCAGCGGAGCTGGATCCCATCAAAACAGAACTGCCTGATGTGGCATGTGCTTCTCTCTTTGCAGTTCCTTCTGGGCCTGTGTGGACTAGGGGCACAACGCGGCGCCTGACTGGCAGGAGGGGAAAGCGGAGACTCCTTCAGGTTTCCAAAGAGGTCCGAGTGGACAGCATTAGTAAGTAAATTCTCTGTGCTTGCTTACTGTCCCTGCGTTCTCGGGCTTGTCCAGACCTTTTCTTAGCATTCACACACATATGTATGCACACACACATCTTTATATATGTATATATACATGCATGCATTTCAGGTTATTGTTCTGGTCAGAGAGAAACTTGGCTGTGGTAACTTGGAACTGTTTTTAGTGGGAAGGTGCATTGAGTGATTTGCTGTTTTTTTATGAGTGAAGAAAACTGAAGGTGAATACTTGTTTAAAGAAACTCAGGGTGGCAAGTATTGTATAATGTCATACTTCAGTGCAGGTGTAGGTATGTGGTGGAATACAGACAAAATCTAAACAAAGAGATGCTCCCTCAGGAGGGGTCTGCAGAATGGTCTGACCTGCAAAGCAATGGCAGGTAACAGGACATTCACTTTAATATAAAATGTGCCTGAGTTAGAGACACTAAGAATATTTTTATCCGCATTCAGTTGTAAGCATTTTTACTCCATATCTCTGAAGTTCTTAAATTTTTCATCAAGTTTTATATGTATAAAATGTATATTTTTTTTTTTCTTCTAATGAAGATGACAGATCCAGACAACAGCTTTGCTTTCTAAGGGCTTTTATGGGGCATATTCAAAAGTACTGATGGCACTGTTTTCGATAGGTGAGAAAGATCTAGGGGAAACAAAAAGATAAACTCATTTAAAAGGGTGTCATGAGACGTGGAACTGAGGTTTACTGGCTGAGCTGTGGAGTTAACAGAAGGTACGAAGATCATACAAATGTATGTCATGGAGTGTCTGCTGTTAGGTCTTGTTCAGCACGAAATATATCTGCATCTGAGAAAGAGAACTTTTGCAGGCATTATTTCTCTTGGGACAGTGGACCCGTTATTGACATTTGCTGCTTTTCTGCTAAAGGAAGCAGCTAGTATTAGTAGTTAAGGGTTAACTATTTCCTAGGTAGAGAAAAGAAAAACCAATGACAGGTGTGTCAAAGAAAATGTTTGCTCACGTTTGCTAATATCTAAATAAAACCTCAGTGTTATGTCAGTAGAAATACAGTTGAGTCAGGTGTTTTGAATCTACTGGAAGGAATCAATAGCATTTCAGCATTTTTTCTCTATTTCGGCCAAATGGACTTGGATTTAAATTCTTCATGTGTGGTATCTATTTTAGGGACAATGTGGATTTAAATTAGAATAAATTAAAATAATATCTTTACAAATTCTTGGCAAAATTGTGTTATTTTAGTACAATTTCAGAATAATAAGTAGCTACTGTAAATAAACAATACAACTCAACTATCTTATATATTTTGTCTTTACTGTTCACCTAATCAGAATAAACTTGTGCCAGTAGAAACCATTAAACATGAACAAATTCATTACAAATGTATTTTATTAAACTTCCAAATGTGAAATTTGTGTTGCACTTTCAGGTGTAACTTAAAATCAGTCACAACTAATAAATGTCACCAGGCATGAAAGTTTATCAGGGTCAAATCAAATGCATTTCTTCATAAAGTAAAGAAATTAGTTTATGTCACAACAGTAAAGATAACTAGCAAAATATATTTAGGAAATTAATGTGACAGAAGCAGTAAAGACTAAATCTGCAGTAGCAGATGGATGACATTCAGAGTTGCTTTCAGGTATTCATAATCTTAGAGCTAGGAAGGAACTACAAAGCATAGGGTACAAGTTCTGAGACAGTGAATCAGTGTGACTTTCATATTGCCTTACAGTAGCGTTTTGGTAATTGACATTTATGACAGAAAAAAATACCCCATGAACTTGTGAACTTTTAATTAAAGGATAACGCATTTTCTGACTTAGTAAGGAATCCTACTGTTAGTGTTTTAGTACTATGAATTTTCCTTTCAGTTAAAAACAAAGCACTTTTTACCGACTTTTTTTTTTTTTAATGACTTAGTAACATTTGACATGGCTCATTGCTGTATTGTACTCCCTGTGGACAGCACATTAAAAGAATATATCCAGCTAATTTGCATGAACTGATTTGAGACTGCATGCAGTGAAGTTTATTAGGCTAAGCTTTCAGTTCTGCTAGGTGGCCCTAAACATGCAATGTTGAATGACTAACAGTGTGTCTATTTGAAGAGAAAAAAAAAAAAAAAAAAAAAAAAAAANNAAAAAAAAAAAAAAAAAAAAAAAAAAAGACTAACCAGACAGGAACTATGTTGTCTAGTTTAGCCTGAATCTCTACATACTCAATGGCTTTATTAGTTTGGATCACAGTTTTCATAATTTTTCTCTGGGATTTTCTTTAATCTAAGATATGTTGTGGCAATGCTTTAGAATATGAAAAATTACTCCAAACATACTCCACTTTTGCTGTTATACTACTGTGGGAAATGACCTGAGTCAAATCATGGCAATTAAATGTGATACATATTGTACTTGATTATATATTCATGTACAATTTTGAGTTGTTGGCATAGGCATATGTCAAATTGGGTCAATCTGATTGAGAAGAAACAAGAGAGGACTTTAAAAAACACCTATTGCTGTGGAAATATATAACTGAAATAACAAAGTTGCATGTGTCAGCAGTAATGTGGTTTATTATGCAATTGTTCTTGTTATGCAGATCAGATAATGGTCTGATGAAATATATAAGCAGTCTAGAGGGAATCAATGATTAATTCCTCTGATATGTGCATATTTAAGACTTCTTACTAATAAAATCCTAGATACCTGCATGAATTTTCAGTAGACAATGCCAACTAACTTTGTCAATATTAATCACTTAATATACTGAGCTCCCATCAAACTTTGTGGTGATGAAGTGTGATGAAAAAATTATGACAATGTTTCCTTCTTTGTTCTTTGCTAAATGTGGCTTTGCTGAAGAAACTGACAGTACACAAACAAACATACTGCTTGATAGCACAAACTATTTTGAAATGGGGAATATGATAGATATCAAATAATACAGTGATGCTTTAGTCAGCTTGGTTTGTCTGTGCTCTTTTAAGAACTTAAGCAGCATTGATAACTTTTTTTTATATATGGGTGATAATTCTACAAATATGAAATACTATAACTAGTTGGAGAAACAAAGGTATCATTCTTGGCTTAATTGGAAAACAAGTGAGTTCAGCATATCGGAAAAGGTCACTGATACTTTTCATCAGTCCAAAGCTTGTTTAGTACAAAAACAGATTTGTACCTGAATCCTACATAATTAGAGTAAGCTCTGTTGATTTACTATCACTTTAAACACCTTGTAACCAGCAAATATATATTTAACAGTGACATTTATGTGGATGTTCTGTAATTTAGGGGTTTGGATTTTGATATCTGTACTCAAGGAAAGTAGTTTCTTTCCTTCATTAGTAGCCATAAGGATTCTATGGAAACTGGCTCACCAGGAGGAGACATTCGGGGTGTTCTTTAAAATAGAAAAAAATAGAAAAAGTGAAAAGCCCATCTCAGATTCAAAAGTACTAGGGCTGGAGAATGCTTGTTTTATTTTGTTTTGTTTTCCACACATACATTATAAGGTCATTAGTACTAGAAGTTTCTTAAAGAGCTTTTATGTTACCCCTTTTTCTTGTAGACTTTCCACCTTGCAGTTTTGCAGCTATAATCCTAGCAAACTCTGACAAAGTTAGCAAGGGACCTTATGTCACAGTGATAACATAATAATAGAAATGGGGTCACGAAGTATTGGCAAGAAGTGCAGTTGGACTATAAATTTTTTGGACATATTTTATTGTGATAAAAAATATTTAGTAGCGAACACAGATTTAAAATTCTAATAGGAAATAGGCAGTAGGCATGAATTAATTCTCAAATGAGAATTAAATATATTTGGTAATAAAGACTAAGAGAAAGAAACAGGCACACAGGCAAGAGGAATGCATAATGGGAGATTTTTTAATCATTCTTAATGCTTTTAGATGCTGTTTGATTTTCAGTTTATCTGTTCTAGTAGCTTCTTTGGTAAGATTCAGTATGAAACAATAACAGAAAAGCTAGCAATAAACAGAAAATTGCTGCAAATTTACTACTTTTATGGTCAATACGAAAGCTGAATTACTCATATATTTTCATTTGTTGTCAATAGTTGCAGAAATGATGCTGTTTATCTTACATTTCTATTCTGTTAAATATGCTTTAATAAGTGAAGACTATTGTGCAAGAAATTGTATTCTTTACATTCTATATTTCTGTATTGGCAACTTTGTAACCACTTCTAAAAAGTGGGTTTTCTTTGTCAATACATTAGCTGAAGATCAAGTTGAATAAAATTTTAACTGATTGGATACTGCAGAATCTGGTTTATAAAATCAATTTTGTAAAATTTCTGCGAGCAATACTGTGAAATTGATCAAAATACTAGTATGTTTTAAAGTTATGCTGAATAAAGTTGTGCTTTAAATGTCTTTAAAGTTCCTTGAAATACTATTACACTTTCCAAATTATGTACTTACACTGTGTTAAAAAGTAAAATTAAGATTTTGGAGATGAGTTTGGATAAAGAGAGTTCTAGATGTGTACGTTTGCAATATGAAGAAGGCTCTGAATAGTCCTATGATTTTCCTGAGAATGCTGTGGGGGATTTGTTCCAGCTGTAAGCAGCATGAGCTCATATACTTGCTAATTAACAGATAGATACATATTACAGGCCCAGTACTCTGCTTTTGTCTAAATATTTGGTTTAGAAAAATGTTTTTCTACATCAGGCAGTCCCATGTTTAAGTTTCATCTCGTGGTGAAAAGCTGCTTAAGCTGAATTCTTCATATGTTTCAGGATGGTTTCTCAAAAGGTAAGGTGATGTTTTGGTGCATATGGTGCATTCTGCTTTTCTTTTGAATTTGAAAAATAAGAGCTACATAACAGCATTCACGAAATCACTCTGTCTCCAGGATGCTGCTTTTTATTTGGTTTTAGATTACCTAGCTCATTTGCAAAGTATGTGTAACGCTGCCCAGCAGTGAAATGTTAAACGCATATGCTTTTTGTTTGCAGTGAAAAGGTGGGTTCAGAGGAAACTGCTTCAGCCGGGGTGATTGTCTGTAAACATAAGGGAGGACTCATGGGCTTAATGGGAGATGGGATTATTTAGCTCTTCTAGTTATTGCAGAAACTGTGTGGGTAAGGTGAATTCACATTTCCAGAGTGGTCCTCCCAGCTGGTGAGCTTCTCATAGGTGACAGCTCAATTGTTTTATGATGATGATTGATTTAAGGTGACTAACCTGAATAAAGGTCCTCTGGTGGCAGCAGGTTGGAAGTGTACACCAGTCTGTCTTCTGGGAACAGTAATTCTAAAGGGTACTGCAGCAGAAGTAACTGCATAAGAACAATTGCACCTACTCTAGTCTGAAAGTGAAGTGATTTTTAGACTCTCATGCAGCAGTTTAACAGTCAATGTGGGAGTATGTCAGGCAAAGTAAGTTTGCTCTAGCTTTGACGCATTCTTTCTTTGTCTCACCCCTACACACTTAAAATGTAGCCTTCATTGTGGTGCAAGGCATAAAGTCTCACCAGACCCTGTACTACATAAACCAGCATTTAAAGTAGTTTGGTGTTCTCCTCACTCTGCTTGTTCTTTTAATCAAACATGCTTTTCTTCACTCTTTAGTTAAAAAAATATTCTCCATACCGTAATTAGATCTAGTATAGAATATAAATTTTTAGTATATGGATTTTTTGTTTTCTAAGCAGGAGTTAAATAAGAGCACTTATTGTACAAATTTTTAATCAATATTGAAGGACTTCATTTTGACCTTAAAGGCTAGTTCTGTATTCGACTTCTGATGAGGCACAACATACTTTGAATTCCTGCACATAAGTATAAGGAAGAGCAATGATGTAACTCTTCCTTAGGTAGCTACAGAATTACTGGCAGTATCCTATCAATTCAGCAATCAGAAAAAATCTTACAGGGTGGTGAATTATCTTAGTTTTGAAAGATTTTCTTTTACATTAAAAGGAATGTGGTGTGATGTTGTGAAGCAAAGCTCAACCCATCAGCAGTTCTCAATGGAAAGGGTTCAAAGGGAATTCATGTGCACTGCCTATGTCTCAGCATGAGTTGCTTTCCCTTTCTTATTGCCATCGAGATTTGCCAGATGGCATTCTCAGGCTTCTTCAGAGAGATAGAAAACCACAAAGAGTTCTGTCTGTCTCAGAAAACATAATAGTACAAAATTACAGTTGATACTTTTCTCCATCTAGGTTTTCTCCATCTAGGTTTTCCTGAAGGAAGTGTGTGGTTTTTTGACTATTAATTATTGTGCATTTTACCATGATATAAAAATATTACCATACTTAGGCACATTAGTAGTACAAACCAACTCCCAAACTATCAAATAGCGTGGATATTAAATTTCATAACAAAAGAAGTCAGACTTGAAACCAATTTTGATGAAACCTTGAAACCTGAAAAATTTGTGTGATGGGAGGAATGTTCTGGGAGAGGCTTGATCAACATTAAATTATTATTACTGAAATAGCCTACATTTTTAAGTAGAAGTATTTAAGAATATACCAAGAATTTCTCTTTAAGAGAAAATTTAGCTAACTTTTTTATATGTTTGTAAATTTCTAAAAATTGTAGGTAAGAATAAGTCATAAAAGTGAGTTTCAAGTAATGAATTGCCTACAACCTTTAATATAATTTGTGTACATACCATTCATAGAAATATTCCTAATGAAAAGTCATATTAATCATTGGTATTCCTTCACAAACAGAAATGTGCCCAGCGAAGCTCATTAATTTCAAATTTGACATCAGTAGTTTTGGACTGGCATCATTAGCATACCAAATGGAGTACTTAACAAAAAATAAGGAATAAAGTAGAACTGTCACATTGATATAGTGATAACCTGTGTTCCCCTTTGAATAATTTAGCCATTTCTTCAGTTTTATGCACAAATATTCTGTGAAATTTTCCTTTCCCTCTATGAATAAAAGATATACTAATGGGTTTTTTACACCATTTGTCCTTGTCTTCCTTTCTTTTCTTTTTTCTTTTTTTTTTTTTCCCTAAGAGTGCTGGGCAGCTAGACTTGAAAAGCTGCAAAAATTCATTTGCCTGTTTTTTCAGAGTGTACTTTAGAGTGGGCTGATTTGACTCCTCTTCTTCCATGTACACTCAGTGTACTCTGACAATTCATTGAAGCAACAATCAGTCAGTGAGGCTGGAAAATCTTTTGTCAGATGCATCAGCTAGAAAGTGTACAATGGACAGCAAAGCCTCGAGAGCAGCCAAAAGGTATGAAGGTCACCATACCTGGGTAACCATGTATTCTTAACCATGCTACCCATATCTGTGAAAGTCTTCTGCAAAATTAAGTTTCTCAGTGATAATTGGATCAACAGCACACAATAATTGTTACTTGGAGAAAAAGGGAAATAATTCAAAAGGGAAATATTTCAAATTAATATATTCTGCATTTGTAGAACAAAGTGCAATGGACTTCCTGTGCAATTTGTTTTCAGTTTTTCATTCTAATGGAGAAAAGAGGCAAAGTAGTAAAAAAATAATGTTATCTTCTGGAAGCTATTTGATGGAATAAAGTGGTCAGGAAATGTGGTTTGAGTTTTTTTATTTTTTTATTATTATTATTTTATTGTGGTGTTGTTATTTTCTGTGCAATCTATATTAAAGAAAAAAATCTAGAATTAAAAAATTTCCTGAGCAGCTTTCATACAGATCGTGGTGCTCTCTTGACCTAATCAAAATGCATGGTTTGTCCTATTTTAAAATCTCTTTCATTTGAAAGCACCCTGTAGGTTTTTGTTTGTTTCTTTCTTTTCTATTCTACGATTATTAGAGAAAAGTGATCTTTGTATTTGGCATAACAGTAATAATTGTGCTGCAGCATGTGTTTTTCATCATCAACTTTAGGTTTATACAGGTTTCTATAGGTGTGGAAATGCAGTCCCTGGTTATTCTCATTGTCCTATTCTACATGAAATCATAAATTGAAAAGTATCCAAATGTATTTGCGCTCAGAATCATCTTTTTTCTAGTCAGCATGGAGGCCAGCCTTTTCCACTCTTTCTCATCTTTCCATTTTTTTCTACCCTTCCTTTGCAGAAGGATGTAACACAGGTAGAGTGTCTAATTATTTTAAATTAGCTCATAATTTGGATTTCTGCTCTCCCTTACTGATCCTAAGCATAGTGAGCCTTCTAGGGTAAGAATTTATTTTTAAGGTTGATGTCCTCAACCTACTTACTTTGTGGTTTCTAGAAATTATAAAAATGGGAAAGAGCACTCTGGCTTATGTAAATATCACGTTTCCTGGTGTAGGTGAAGAGATAAAGTAACTGATAGAGTTGTGCTTCAGAATCAATAAAATGGACATTTATGAATTTTGGGATGAGTTTGTGTGTTAGTATCTTTGAGTAACACTGAAGTGCAGTTATAAGGTTACATCTCTTTTTCCTCATCCACTGCTCTGACAGGTCTTGGCTTGAGAATAGAATGGGGAAAGAGAAGGAAGCCCATGAATATTCATGTTCTGGTAATTTTATCAATCATCAATGCTGAACAAATTAAAGAAGGCATGAATTGTGACATTTATTTAACCAAGCATTTCTTGGTTACTTAAAACTCGGCTTTGTAAAAAAAAAAAAAAAAGTTGGAATTTATGTTTCATTGTATATTAAAAAAAGAGAATTTGTTAGAAAAGGCATAATGAGGAAGGAATGGAAGTGAGGATAGAAAATGGATAACAGGAATGGAAGAAATCCTCAGCAAAAGTCATGCTATTCAGATCTCTGGTGCAGTGTTGAGTCAGATGTCACTGGATTTGAGTTTAGTTGCCTAACCACAGGTGGCTTATGCCTTTTAGATGCCCCAAAGTAGTTGCTCAGCTCTAGGCTACTATTATCTTGTACCAGATGCAGCCAGTCCCATACAGGAATTTCAGAACACAAAGAACATATACAATTGCGTGTTCATTTGCATTCAGGATTATGATTTGTGCATGTCTATATTCTGACGTTGTATCTAGAACTTTGCCTTTCCTCCTTGCCTTTCCCAAAGGCAAGGATTTTTTTCATGTTATGCTAATTATATCTGATGCTAACAGAGCTCCCTTAATCAACACTTGTGCTTAGCTATCAGCATAATTAGATTAATTATATTTTGGAGACATCCTAGAAATCCTATCATGCATGTATGAATCTGCGCGTGTTGAAAGTAACATCTTTGTCTTCATATTCGGAGACAAGCTTATATGTTGGGTTTCGTTTGCTTGTTTTGTTACAATTTTTTCCCCTTTTTTGTCAATGATATACAAATTGATGGAGTCCAAAATCTTATGCTGCTAATTATAGTCCATCCACAGAATCAACTTGTGTGCTTTCCTGCTCTGACATTATGCTGGTGCCTCTGAGAATAATGTGATGAACTGTGTAATGTCACACTGTCTTTTTTTATTTGCTACTTTAGTAGGTCACCTTTTCCTGATTTTGGAAAGAAGGATGGACCTAAGGATCAGTGTAATATAATAATACTGAGGTGAGGTGTATTTTCTGTTTTTGTATTATTGACATTTTGACCATTATGCAACCAGTAAAGATTACTGGCAGTAATATTTTCTTTTGAGGTCAGTGTTATTGATTTTGGGGTAGAAGCAGAGTTGATAGGATAAATCTTACGGTGGTAGTACTATATGTATCTAACTTTTGACAGCATTTGGTTTGGACAGAAGTTTTGAGATACATGACTCTGCATTTACTGAAGTCAAGTGGATATTATGCTCCTTAAATGATTGTTGAAAAAGAAATTTCAGTGTCCGGCTTGACAAGGAGTATTGCAACTAGCATGCATGAGAGACATCTCTTCCAGGTAGAGACCTCCACCTATCAAGGCTTTATAAAAGCAATAGTATAGATCTTGTTTGTGAAGCAGAAACATTTCCTATAATCAGAAGATGAAGTGATTTTCAGAAGTTATCCTTATAATCACAAAGAATAGAGCAGCTTCATGAGTGGAAAAAAGGATCCAAGAAAAACTTTGTATCGTTTCATGTAATTTCATGAAAAATGTACATCCCTCATCCTTGTAGTGTGGTATACCAGTTTATGCAAACTATAACACCTGTCTATGGTGTTTTGCTGGTGTCTGCACGTTAGTAACTTGGGGAAAGAAAAGAAAAGAAAACAAAACAAAACAAGTCAATTTGAGATTTCCATGACTTAACCTCTCTGTGTTTCCAAAAGCATTACATTATATTTTGTTGCCATTTATATCTGAATCAAAGTTGCAAGGCAGATATAACTTGGGGGATAATAAAGAAGATGAACAATAATTATGTTAATAATAATCACGGTTATACCTTATGGTTGACAGGAAGACCACACTGTAAATTTTAAAGTAAGTAGATTTTATTTTCTTGCTTAGTACTCAAGGATAAAATATAGAGAAAAAGTAAACAATATAATACTTTTTTTGTTTGTTTTGCTATTAAATTGTGGTTTTAGCAGTGTTAGGAGGGAACTAAGATGTTACTTGTAAAACATATTCATGTGTGATACAGAAGAAGAAAAAGATGACATACAAGCATAATTTGATTTTTATCCAGTATAGCCCTTTAGGAATGATAACTCGGAAAATCTGAAAACAAGATGTTTAAAAATTAATATAGGTGTCTATTCCTTTTTGGAGGGGAAAAAAATCCAAAACAAACCCACAAAACCCCAAGTGTGACAGACATGTTCAGGCATTATTGGAACAGTTACCAAAGTTTTAATTGGATTATATTACCCTGCACACCTCTCTCTATATCCCGATAGCTCTTTACTTGCCCATAGAAGAACTACTGTGTATTTCAAGCTGTCAATAAGAGAGGAGTTGTAGAGAGTACCAGATAGGGCAGTTTTATGAAGCATAGGTAACCAATCAAGAAGAGGTGGCATTGCTAGATCTATACTACTTCTAACAAGAATTACTTTGTGCCTTCCATCAATAAAGGTCTCACAGGGAAGGCAGTGGACAGGAATCTGGAGGAATGGCTACAATTTCTTTCCTTCCCCCCTGGGACCAGGAATTATCTTTGTCTCATCTCTTTTCAAAGGTAGTTCCAGGAGGCCTTTTTTAGCCCTTAGAAATTTTGCATGCATATTAAACTATAGATTGATTATAAAAATACAAATTAATAAGGTTGGTATATCTACGTAGCCATAGGCAAATCTTATTCCCAAAACTGCAATAAAAAAGGAAATTATTGTAATGCACACTGTGTGTAAATTCATGGTGAAACAGAATTTCCCCAAAATATCAAATCAGATTGTTAATTCAACTTCAGAATAACTCTTGTAAAGTGAGATATAATTGTATGTGTTATTTGTTTTCACAATGGTATTTGAAAGCAAGCATCTTTAGAGTGTTAGAACTAGTGAAAATACAAAGGAAATCTCCATTATTCTAGTGATGCATATTTCAAAATGCAACTATTCCAGCCATTCCAGGAAGTTGATATTATTATATTATTTTAAGTACTAATTGTTCTTTTTTTGTGTGTTGATCAGCAGGTTGTTTGTTTGTTTGTTTGTTGGTTTTTGTTTGGAGAAGACTATAACATGATTTTTATATATGCTTTTGAGGAAAGACTGACACATAGTATGCTCCTCTTCCTCCCTCCACTATGAAATGATTGGAAAGATTTCAAAAAGTGGAAATTAAAGTATGTGTGCATTAGAAATGCACAGATCACTATTAAATATAGCAGAATGTTACATTAGTCAAATAGTTGCAGTGGAAGCACAGATGATATATAAAATAAGAAGAGCCAGCAATACTCAGGTCTGAAGGTACAGTTGTACATGCAAATATGAATCTCACAGAATAATGGCCTCCATGTTATTCAGAGGGCAGCTGGGCCCAGCTGGCATTGTTAGTAAAGCCAGAGTACTTTTTCATGTTTTATACAAGTTAGAAAACGTAAGTAGTCAGTCAAAGTTGACACCATTTGGGTGAGTGGTTTCCTCCTCTTCACAAGAGTATATGGTCTATGTGTTGTCAAGTCCGTAAACAGAAAGAGCAGAACCTACTTGCTACTGAAGAAATAGCCATTCAAAACATTCTAAAATTAGTAATTTTTTTTGTACATCTTGAAGATGACAGTATGGTTGTAGTTATATGGTAAATTGCAAATTGTTTTGTTTTCTGGCAACATCTCAGGTTACTCCAAACTCTGTTGCCTGGCTTGCTAACATAGACTTAGTTATTTGACTACGTCTCAAGAAGTAACACCTTTTTGTTATTTGGTAAGTTAAGCAAAAGTTTACTGTACATACATGTTCTCACAGAAACTTGCAATGTTACTTGGAGTTCTCTGTTGGCCTGAAGTACTGTGGGACAGACAGTATCTTACATTTAGAATCTTTAGGCTAGAGGCGACCTGAAAGATCAGTAAGTCCAAACATCAGCCTAGTATCACCACCATTAAGCCATGTCCTCAAGGGCCATATCAACATGGATTTTTTTGAACACTTCCAGGAATAATGATCCCACCTCTGGATATACTGTCCCACCTGCTTAATTTTGAACCATAGAAAGAGCATAACCTTAATTATGAAAATCACCATCAGAAATCTCTAACAGTGTTTAAATAGGATAACAGTTCCTTCTAATAAAATTAATTGCAGTGATAAGTTGCTGACTTAACAATGGTCTCTCTCTTACTTGAAGAAAAAAGTATGTTTTTTTTTTTTCTGGTAGCTTGATAGGTGGGAACAGGCCATTTTTATCAGTTCTTGGGTCTACGTCATAAAACACACTGGCTGCTTGTCGAATATAGAGACTATAAAATCAACATGATCTAAGGAGCCCTTGGGCTTTGTACTCAGCAGAAATGAGTAGCAAGCTCCAGGTCCTGCTGACGAAAAACCTTCAGTGATTCTGCATTATAATTAGATTCTTGGAAATGTGCTGGAATGATGATTAGGGAGAGTGAGAAATAACACAGGTTTTTTTTTGTTTTTTTTTTTTTTTTCTGTTAAAACAGATCAAGTGCTGTTTAATGCCTCTTATCTAAATGGAAATATTATTCTTTGTTTATAAGTGAATTCTTGTTACATGATCATGAACTAGTGTCATTGGAGAGCAATTCAGTTGGTTTTCAATTCAGTTTAGGATGCTGATTCTCCTTATAGGCTGCTAGTCATTCCCATGGCACATCAAATCATATTGTAAATACAATGGAAGTGAGGCCAAATTTGCTACAAACATGTCACTTTTATAGTAAGACTCTAAAAAGATGGTTTTGTTCCTTTTGTGTGAAAACTATGAAATCTACACATTATTTGACACCTTGGTTAAAAACTGATTCCAGGGCAAAAATTCCTTAAAAGTCAAAGGTCTTATACTTTTTATGACTAAGTGGCTGATTACCTTCTTTTTTGTTGTCGTTTTGCTCCATTATCTTTTTGGGTTTTTTTGCATGGGTGTTGCCTATTTTTTACTTGTGCTGTTAAAATGCCTTGTTTAGAGAAAAGAGTTTATTGAACTTTAAAAGATCACTCAGCTATTTGAAGTACTGAAGGCTTGTGAATAATTTGTAGTTTGTAGTTACCTTGGCCCGTATTTTGGGAACCTGGATTCAATTAATTTATATACAGGAATTCTTATGTTAATTAAGACTTCAGTTTAAGCAGAAGGTCCTATGCTGTTTTTCAAAGGTCACTTTAAAAAAAAATACACTATAAGAACTGGAAAGCATGGAAAACATTATTAAAATGGATTTTTTTCCCTGTTGAGGTTGGCATATGGTTTGAATTATAAATTATGAAAACTAGTATTATTTAAGTAATTTAGCCAAGCTGTGCAGAGACCCTGAAACAGGAGTGTATATGTTTTTTTTCTTTTCCCTCACAACATAGAAGTAAAATCTTTATATATTTACCTCTTTGAAGTGCAAATGCTAAAGTAAGGAAATGGTTTATTTCTTTTGTTTGGGTGGCATGGACATTTTTCTTCAAAATAAACTTTATATTTCAGTATGGAGATGTCAAACCCTTAGCAGTGTGGTACTATGACATCTTCCATTCAGTGATCTGATCAATTAAATAGGTCAAGATCAGGAAAATGCAAGGCACTTATTCAATTTTTGCTGTTAGTCACTGAACTTAGTGGCTATCAAATGGCTGAAGTAAAACAGCTGTTTATAATAAACACTTGTTAATTTCAAAATATTCTCAAACTGGAAAGAATTTTCCAGTCTCAAAAAAAGAATCCTGTGTTATCCTACAAATAAACAGTTTTAAATGGCAAGCATGTCTCTTAAGTAATGTGTGCAGCAGCAGGCTTTTGTATGCAAGTCTCCTTTATGGATTACATATATTTAAAGATACTTATGCTTTCTATACAGATAGAAAAGGTAAAGATGAAGTAACGCAGTGTGCAGTATTACTGATAGAAATCAGTACAGATAGGCTTCTAAGAGATTTTTTGGTGGTGGGACAGAAGTAACACAAATTCAGCTGATAAAAAGTTGCATGTGTTTTGGTTTTGTTTTTTTGGTTTGTTTTAAAGTGTTTGGTATTCAAAAGTGGGGTTTAACTGCTAAAATAGGAGGCAAAATATAATTCTCTTAAATGCACTTATCTTCAGTTGAAGATGACACCTGACATCACTTTTGACTTAATGACCCTGAACTGTAGTATTGATTCCTGGTGGAAATGCTGAGAATAAAAGAGTTGCAATTTTAGAGGTCCTGATTATATGTTACTTCTTTCATCCAAGATAATCCTGTCATAATATATAAAAAAAAAGAATGCTTTGTTATCTTCAGATAAAATGTGTTGGTTTTCTGAAATGAAGAAATAAATGTAAACTTGTTACATATGATAGTCATGCCTTTTTTTCAGAGTGTGTATGAATTATTTTTCACTTTGTTCATATGTATGTAGACATTTAGAAAAAATATCAGGAACATATTTCCTAGCAGAATGAAAACAGGTAAAATAAATTAAAAAAGAAAAAGCAAGCATATTTGCACTGTCAGGAAACAGCTTTCTGTCTGTCTTGCTAGTGTAGAATACAAAATTACGTGCACTGAAGATATTCAGCAACTTGTTATGTTGGGGCTAAACATCTCTTATGAAGCTATTAGAATGCAAATGTGAGTGGACCCAGAATTGAATGGAAGACTTACGAGGATTAGAGCCAGTGGTCTCAAGTGTTCAGTGGTTTTCTGTTAGCAGGACAGATAGCGTAATATTTAATTCTTCAAAATTTTCTTGATTCTAAAATGCCAGAAATTAAATGGGAAAAGGAATCTTGAAATGAAGTCTCTGTTGATAGTTTCTTCCAAAGAAGAGTGGTTCAAAAGATTGAGATGTGAAGAGGAGAAATTAATTTAACCCAGCAACCTTCCTGAAATTGTGTGGCTCTGTGTGTGTAAGAGGAATTTTTTCACATAAATGTATGTGGGATCCCATTGACCTCATCTGCATGCGGTGACATAATCATATTGGTTTCTTGCTGTTGTCTTACAAAGGAAAAGAGAGAAGTATATATTTTATAATGTAAGTATTTTTCTCATCTGTGTTATTTATGTGGCTTTCACTTGGTACATACAATCTGGGGTCCTGACAGAGCCACAGGATTCTGTAAGCTGTTTGACAACAGACTTGGGGCAGACAAGGAAAGCCATAAAAACATTGTACATCCAGGACTCCAAATCTCTTGTATGTGACTTCTCTTTGTGGTGCAGTATTACTTTAAATCCCAAAATAGATGTTTCCAAACCAGTAGACATCTAGTTTAAGCCAGCTGTCTAAACCAGTGATACGTGAGTTGTTCAGCAAACCCAGATGCAGGGTTGAGGATGTAGCCCAGTGCCTAAAATTCTAGAGGTTTCTAATAGGCAACAGAAGCATGGTTCTTGATGATGATGATTAATATCTAATATTACCATTGTTCAATTTTTTAGCCTAAAAGGGATGAGCCGGAACATACTGAAAACAGAGTAATAGATCATGTAATCTCCATACAAAGTTTATTTTTTGATAAGGAAGGTAACAAACAAGAAGTTAGTCTATATATGAGATTTTCCCAGTCTCCTCTTGGCAAAAGGAGGAGAAGAAATTATTAAAAATATGATTTTTGTCTCCCTAATTTTCACAGGTTATGCTTATTATTTAAAGGGGACACCCTCTATGAAAACAGGCTGAGACAGTTGAGGTTGTTCACACTGGAGAAGAGAAATCTCCAGGAAGACATTATTGCAACCTTCCAGTACCCTGAGTGCCTACAGGAAACCTGGAGAGGGACTTCTCACAAGATAGTAGTTGTGATAGTACAAGGGGCAACGGGTTCAAACTGGAAGAGGGTAGGTTTAGATTAGATCTCGGGAAGAAATTCTTCACTATGAGGGCCATGAGGCATTGCAGCATATAAGGAAGGGAAGCTGTGGATGCCCCATCCCTGGAAATGTTCAAGGCCAGGCTGGATGCGGCTCTGAGCAACCTGGTCTAGTGCAAGGTGTTCCTGCTCATGGCAGGTGGGTTGGATTTTGAGATTGCTTCCAACCCAAATCATTCAGTGCTTCTATGGTTTAGGTTTTATTCATGCTTTACCCAATATTTCTGAAGTTAGTCTCTGATTGATAAGTATGGATGTGCTAAATCACTTCCTTATCCTTTTCCAAAGTTTTAGGGATTTTAATTTGTTTATTTTTCAGATTTGTTTCAAACTCTCACCTATAAAATTAGACTAATTTTACTTCTATCTCTAATGATTAAGTGTGAAAAATGTATTATTTTTAATGTCATGATGAAAAGTTCACAGAATTCTCCAAGAGCTTGCCAGATGAATGTGCAACATGACAAATTTGCAACCTGCAATTCTAAAGGATTTTAGATTGCTTCCTTATCTTGCTTTGGTATATATAAATGAATATAAGGAATATTCAACATCTATCTTTCTTTTTTTTTGTTTTGGATGGAGGGAGCAGATTTTGTGTTTTAGTATAAATCTCTTCATAAAATGTTCAGGTTTACTATTTTCATATTCAGCTTTTATTGCTTTATATTTGTGAACATTAAGTTTCAGTTTCTGCTTCTCAACTGAGTTAGAGAGAAAATCAGAATTCATTTAAACTTGTCTTACTACTTGCTAAGGATGCAGTTTTCCTCCAGATTTTATATTATCAGCAAATTTACCAATCTAGGTCGTTTGTAAAAATTAAAAGCCAGCAGAAGTCTTCCCAGAGATGACCCTAGTAAAACCCCACTAGATAGCTCTGTATTCAGCACTTCTGTGTGTCAATAAAGGAACTTTTGTAGTCTGAAACACATTTTAGAACATCTTAAGCAACTGAACTTGACTCATCTGTATGAAGATAGCAGAATTCTAATTTTTGAATGCTTTGTGCAGTCAGTGAAATCTTGATTTCTTCATTTTGAGATATTATTTTTTATCATACCTGAAATTAGTTAAAGATGTAATATTAATTTTTTGTTAACTGTAGTTTGAGAGATTTATGCAGAAACACATTTTTATATATAAAACTATAATATAGAAATTATTATTATCCTATCAATAAATACATAATATGTAATACTATGCTAATAATAATATGTAGCGGTACTATATAACCCTCCATGTCTTAACCTATAAATTAGAATGGTCTTGTCTTAATATGTGAAATTGTCTAGCATCACATTAAGAAAAGATTTCTATTGATTCCTCAGCTGCAGCAGATCATTATATGGAAACCAAATGCATTGTATAATCTTACTTCTGTTTATAGCTACTGGCATGTTTTGCTATGTAAGGCAGATCTGTGTTCCATGTGACTCCTAAGAGTAGTTCATAATTTTTTTATTATATTTTTTTTATGTAAGTATGATCTCTCAGGATATTTTGTCTTAATTCAGTTCTGTAGTTGCTAGTCTCTGCTCCTTAGCCCACACCTCTCTTCACCCCTTATCCTCCTTCTCCCTTGCTTGTTATTTTGGAAATGGGAGTAGTCACTACCCTGTGCACCCCCAGAAACATTATATATTTGCTAGGGAAGTTTTCTTTGTTAATCAGATACATTGTGCCTGTACTTAACTGTGCTGTGTTGACAAGTGATTCACTTCCCAAGTTTAAGGATCAAAACCTGCCATGTAATATCCAGTGAGATGTCTGTGTTTAAAAAGCCTCAAATCTCAGGCATTCCTTTCTCAGATGTTCCTCATTGCCAGCACTATGGAAAAAGTCTAAGACCCCCAGTATATATTTGTTGATAGGTTTGGAGAGAATAAGACGTACTGAGTATAGAGTGATATGGCTGACTGTCCCAATCTGGCCTTTGGTTTCAGACAGTGTGTGTGTCCTGAACTGTGTGAGGTAATCTCTCATTTGAGAAGGAATAATCTTCTGGGTATTAATGAGACAGTTGAGGAGGTAGGAGTGTTTTGTTGCAGCTGCTAGTGTTTAGTGCTGTTGCTTGTGGTGAGACTGTGTTGACAGGGATTCTTCCTTGTGTTAGGAGCTAACATGCTGATTTGTTTTTGTCATAGAAGCTAGATTCAAATTGGAGGGAGAAGTGAGACTCTCCCCACTCTCTCAAGACATCTATTGTTAGTACAAAGTCTGTTCTGTATCAACAACAGAATGACTCTAAACCCCAGCAAAAGCAGCAGAAGAAAACTATTAAATATGGGCTAAATTTGAAGTGTCGTGTTTCATTTTGAAATATACAGAGTTGATTTTACACTTTGAAATTATACCAGCCAAGAAAGGGTGAATTTCCTCCTTTAATGTATTGACATGCCCATTATTTAGAGAGAGGCTAAAGCTCTGGCAGTTTTAAAAATAAGAGTCTGGAATATCAGCATCAGCTTCACTGATAGAGTAGGTGTATTGATGTACAATTTTACTGCACAGCAGAGATAGCTGGCTAAAAAAAAATCCACAGACCATGGAGGCATGCAAAATCTGTCATCTAAATTATTGTATCACACATATTTACATATGAGCCATAAAGAACCTAATCTTGTGAACCTAATCTACGTATTAACCATTGTGAACCTAATCTACGTATTTGAGCCATAAAGAACCTAATCTTGGTGCCTCATTTCTATAATGGAGTCATGGTCATGTCTAACTCTCTTCCGAACAGGACTGGTTGGTCCAATGAACTGCACAAAAATCTATTAAGCCCATTCTTAACACAGGATAATTTTGTCTCATTACAATATTTCATTCATTGCATGACTTTATTACAACTGTTTGTGTTTAAAATCTTGTAGTTAAAAAAGTACAGTTTAAAATGCTTTGTGAAACTCCTTTACTGGTATTTACATTCATTTGTTTTTATGACAGATAAGAGTGCGTAATCCCAAGCACCAATCCCCATAAACAGACGTTTAATTTTTTAGACTAATTAGTGGTTTAGTGCATTTAACAGAACTTTTGGTCTAGATGTCTAATGCACTGGACAAGCATTTAGCATTAAAAATATATTTTCTCAGAAAATTGTGACTGTGTAATGGAAATACTTGCTTTACAATGAAAAAAAAATGGAAAACCACAAACAACCCCTGCCCCAAACAAGCAAACAAAACCCCCCAAACAACAAGCAAGACACCTTTTCCAAATAAAGTAAGCATACAGCCACAATGATGAAAAACTCAAAAGAAGTCCTGCAACTGACTGAGTATGAAAAGTTGTGTATATGTTTTGTGTGAATTGTCGTGTGGCTACTTCAGACCTGGTTTTCTGTGAGGTCTGTTCTTCAGCTCAGTTTATTTTCCAGGCTTCAAAAAAGGAAAATATGCCCCTGAAGAACCCAGGTGACTTGACTAGATGTGAGATGTTCCTTAATTTGCTTCCAGCATCTGTAATAAAGGCAATTTTGTTATTTTTATGAACACTAACTGTGAAAGAAAACCACAGAAAACAAGAAACTACCACTCTTCCAGCTTTCTGCAAATGTTTAGAAAATATGGACGAAGATACCTATCAGACTATTGTTTACTAAGAAAAGCAGGCAGCAGGCTTTACTCTGTTTAATTGAGTAATATACTGTATATTTCTATGTTTTTTCCATCTGTATCTACCAAATCCATGACAAAGTGAAATAAGTAAAAGTCGCTTGTAGCTGTGGAACACAAGGACTTGCAAACCTCTACTTTACTTGCTCTGACACTCAGTTTATGTGTCATAGTCTGTCACACCAGTTGTTTTCAGACATATTTTCTGCAGCTTTGGTGATGATACAATTGTTTTGAATGAAAGAGTCAGCCTGTGAGTTTTCTTTTTCCAGGACTCCTGTCATATTTTCTTGATGTATGATATTCTTTGTCCAGCATAACGAAAAGAATATGACAAACTTGAAGTATTTGGGATAATAAGGATGTCAGTCTCCAGTGAGTGTAATGTAGCCTTGCAAGACAGAAATGGTTGTGCTTTTTTGGGTTTCTCAATTGCATTCTTTCCTTGTTGCCTGTTAATTTTTAAGCCCTATTTTCAACTCCAAAATTAGAAAGCTTTATTTTGGTTTTCAGAAGTGATGAAACTGGATCACATATTGTCCTCATGAAACTGTTTAAGAAACTAACTTCAGGCCATCCAATGGATAGTGAGATGGCATAGATTTTTCAAAATCTGCCTATCAAATAGACAGATTGAAGGTTTTTAGGAATAAGTCCTCTAGGACTTGAAGTTACTATTGCTAAATCATTCACATCCCTTTTTCTCAACAGTAAAAATTCTTATGAGATATCATTAGACTCCTACAACTTATAATGGAAAAATCAATGCAGTAAGAAAATTAAATTTTACTGAGAGCCTTTAGGCAAAATGCAATGTGAAAATGCATTTTAGCTTCCCTTGTGGTTCAGAGGAAAAGGAAGAAATGGAATCTAGGTTAGCTGTCAATGCACAACAGTTTTTAGAAGCCAACAAAACAGCCTGTGAACTAAACTCTTGCTTAATGTATTTCTTCCCTGATTACTTAATAATGTGAAAATAACCACCTTAATCTGATCATTTGAAAGGTCAGAAGTCTCTTCTACCCTTTTTAAAACCCAGTCTTTGGTCAAAATCAATGAGTAGATTCATCTTCCCAGGAAGAGGATTTAACAAAAGGAAAACTGATTCATCTGCTAAGGTATACAGCAATGACATCTGAACCCCTGGAGAGAGAGCAAGAGTGAGAGTAGCTAAAGTGGAATGAGGTGATTGTGGTGTAATCAAAAAGAAGTCGATCAAAGCTGCCAACAAGCTCTTGTGGAGAAGTGACATATATACTACATTTGGTGTACTTTGTAATCACTGTAAGTGGTCACTGTCTCTTGCTGGCAAACAGGTACAGCAAACACAAACTGACATGACAATTACAGATTTAAAGCTTATTAAAAAAATAAATCCATAAATTCTGTTCTTCAGGTTGGCTGTTTCAAAGTAAAAGAAGCATTCTGAATTGTTTTCTATTTCACACAATAATTTGTTTATACTGATTCTATAGTTAGAGGACTATATTGCAATCAGAGTCAAAGTTAGATGACAATAGTAGTCTTCTCTATAACTAGAACATATGCATTAAAATTCTAAGTAAGGCATAATTACATTTTTTAAAATTAGAAATAGATTAATCATTCATAAGTTGTACACATGAATGAAATTAATCTGTTTTAGAAAGAGCCTTGAAAGCCTAGAATAAGAATCATTCACAGGCAAGTTGCTTAACATATTCTCAACTTCTCCAGCCTTCCAGGTAGTAGCTATATTGTCTGGGAGAAGATTTACATATTCCTCTACATACCCATTATGTTCATATAAAAGAAGTGTGTGCATATGTTTAGATAATATGTGTGTCATAATATATTTGGAAAATATATATTTATATATTAAATGCATAGAGACTAATATTGCAACTGAAACACTTTTCTTTCTGGAACTTTGATTTCTGATCAAATGCAAATACATTGCTTTGCTTTGCAAAGCCTAATCTGATTTTACATAAATTCATTTATTTTTGGGGGGTTTTTAACAGAAATATGACAAATTAAAAAAAAAATAAAGAAAGAAACAATAAACAAAACCAAACAACAACCGAAACAAACAAAAAACCTGATCTAACAAACCTAAGCAAGTTATTACTGCTGGCTTAAAACTTTGCATTTCTTTGAAGGACTAAAAATAGAAAGCTCATTACTAAACTTGTGTAGGCTTAAAAGAATGAATATTTTTGATAGTTCTGGTGTTTGATGGGGTCTCCTGTGGTTAACTTTTAAGGTTTCATTTTTCAACATTCTTTAAATTTAATTTTTTGAACAGATTTACTTTTTTTCTCTATTTAGAGACCCACATGTCATTGGTGTTTTGCTTCCGTGCATTTTGGCATTTAAAAACATGTACAAAAAAGAAGTCTCCCAAATCTCTTTTGTATAGTTCATAGAAGAAAGACATTAGTTAGCAGCCTCTAAAGACTAACTAAGTCTGAATTTTCTTTTATGCTGCACATTAAAGTCCATATCTATTTAGAGTATTAAAGCACCAGGGAAGAGGCCTATTTAGAAACCAGTATCTCATTTACGCAGAATGTTCTGTCCAGATTCTGTGCAAGCCCAGGTGTGACAGGCTAACTGAGGAGCTGTACTTCTCCCTAGAGAAAAAAAAAAGCCAGTAAAGAGAAACATACTGAATGATGATTTTTGCCAGATGTGATGGAAGTCTTGCTTGTGTTTGTTCTGAAAAGAAGAATATCATGCACTTGTGCTAGGAGCAATTCACCCAAAATAGAATTTTTTTCTGATTTAAATTTACTGGCAAAGGTATAATCTTTATTATCAGAAATAATCTATATAAATCAGCTTCCTTCAGAGGGAGGAACATTAATTTTAGAAACCTTCTGTGTAGAATTTCTGCTTTCACAAAGAAAGGTATATCAGTTTCCCCAGTGTATTAATTATGTGTTTCACCACAATTGTGAGGGAGTCTTTCCATATGTAGTGGGTTGACCCTGGCCAAAAGCCAGACACCCACCGAAGAGGCTCTATTTCTTCCCTCCACATCCAGACAGGGGAGAGAAAATATAACGAAGGCTCACGGGTTGAAATAAGGACAGGGACGGATCACTCATCAAATACCATCACAGGAAAAACAGACTTGAAATTAGAGATATCAATTGAATTTATTACTAATGAAATCAGACCAGGATAATGAGAAGTAAGGTAAACTGTTAAAAACACTTTCTCCCCAAATCTTCTTCCCAACTCTACACCCTCCCACCAACAGCACAGGGAGACAGGGAATGAGGGTTATGATCAGTTCATCACGTTGTTAGTACCACTGCTCAGGGAGAGGAGTCCTTACCCTGTGCAGCCGTGAGGTCCCTCCCACAGGTGACAGATCTCTGTGAACTTCTCCAGTGTGAGTCCCTCCCACGGGCAACAGTCCTCCACAGATTGCTGCAGTGTGGGTCGCTCTTCCATGGGGTGCAGTCCTTCAAGGACAGGCTGCTCCAGCCTGGGAGCAGGGACCCTCTCTCCACAGGCCTCCCACAGGGTCACAGCCTCCTCTCAGGCATCCAACTGCTCTGGGGTGAGGCTTCTCCATGGACTGCAGGTGGATCTCTGCATCCCTGTGGCCCTGCAGGGGCCTCCTTCTCCACTGACCTCAGTGTCTGCAGAGCTGCTCTTCTCATATGTTTTCATTCCACTCTTCTCTGGCTGCAGTTAAAACTGCAATAACTAATTTTTTCTTTGTTCTTAAATCTGCTATCACAGAGGCATTGCCACCATTTCTAATTGGCCCAGCCTGGACTGTGGTACGTCCATCTTTGGAGCCACCAGGGATTGGCTCTGCTGGACTTGGAGGAAGTTTCTGGCAACTTCTCTCAGAAGCCACTGCTGTAGTTCCCCTGCTACCAAACCAGTCCATGCAAACCCAATACACCATATATTTAATTATATTATTATTTAATTATATTTAATAACTGTTTCAGTAGGTAAATAGGTTAAGATAGGAGATGTAAGAAATGTACGTCATGCTTCTTCTCCTTCACAGACTTTTACCTGGATAATGTATGGATTTTTATTAAACAACCTAGTGCTTTTTTAACCTCAGATGCAGTCTGGTGAAGATGGCTATTTCCATATTTACTATTCACTGCAGCTTCTCTGATGAGGGAAGGTGAGAAAATGTAGGTTGCTGAAGATACAGCAGCACCTGGTGCTGGTTCTGCACTCTTGGAGGAGATGTCCTCTATGAGCAAACCATGCAGAATTTCCCTGAAAAATCTTCTCTGGAGCAGGTTCTGGCAAGAGATGAGGCAAAATGATCTGTTTAAACATATTTGTAACCACGTCTTAATTTCATTAAATAGATAGGATCTTTAACTGGTAGCATCATCTCTGGATGGGTAGAAATAGCTTCCATTATGAACTCATTATGGTAATGCCAATGTCAACTAATAATTATAGTCATAGTTTTGTCAGTAGAATAAGCTGAATATTACATAATGATAAGCAACCTGTTATTCCCTTCCCTGCCTCCTTTCATTGTTAGTGTAATAATTTATTACATAAATATTTTTATATTGCATAATTTAATTGTTATAGTTATGGTAAAAAATCAGAGAATCTTATAGTGTTTTGGGTTGGAAGGGACCTTTGAAGGTTAGCTAATGCAACATCCCTGAAATGACCAGGGGTGTATTCAACTAGATCAGGTTGCTCAGAACTCTGACCCACCTGACCTTGAACAGTTTGCAGGGGTGGCAGGTGTGGCCCCTCTCTGAGCAACCTGGTCCAATATTTCACTGTCATCATAAAATTTTTTTTTTTTACATCTAGTCTGAATCTACCCTGTTTTAGTCCAAAACTGTTACTCCTTGTCCCATCTTATAAATACCCTATCTAAGTTTTGAAAAGTCACAATAAGGTCCCATTGGTGCATTCTCTTCCCCAGTCTGAGCAACCCCAATCCGCCCAACCATTCCTCATAAGAGGTACTCCATCTGTCTGATTGTTGTGTCCCTTGTCTGCAGCNGTCCCTCCCACGGGCAACAGTCCTCCACAGATTGCTGCAGTGTGGGTCGCTCTTCCATGGGGTGCAGTCCTTCAAGGACAGGCTGCTCCAGCCTGGGAGCAGGGACCCTCTCTCCACAGGCCTCCCACAGGGTCACAGCCTCCTCTCAGGCATCCAACTGCTCTGGGGTGAGGCTTCTCCATGGACTGCAGGTGGATCTCTGCATCCCTGTGGCCCTGCAGGGGCCTCCTTCTCCACTGACCTCAGTGTCTGCAGAGCTGCTCTTCTCATATGTTTTCATTCCACTCTTCTCTGGCTGCAGTTAAAACTGCAATAACTAATTTTTTCTTTGTTCTTAAATCTGCTATCACAGAGGCATTGCCACCATTTCTAATTGGCCCAGCCTGGACTGTGGTACGTCCATCTTTGGAGCCACCAGGGATTGGCTCTGCTGGACTTGGAGGAAGTTTCTGGCAACTTCTCTCAGAAGCCACTGCTGTAGTTCCCCTGCTACCAAACCAGTCCATGCAAACCCAATACACCATATATTTAATTATATTATTATTTAATTATATTTAATAACTGTTTCAGTAGGTAAATAGGTTAAGATAGGAGATGTAAGAAATGTACGTCATGCTTCTTCTCCTTCACAGACTTTTACCTGGATAATGTATGGATTTTTATTAAACAACCTAGTGCTTTTTTAACCTCAGATGCAGTCTGGTGAAGATGGCTATTTCCATATTTACTATTCACTGCAGCTTCTCTGATGAGGGAAGGTGAGAAAATGTAGGTTGCTGAAGATACAGCAGCACCTGGTGCTGGTTCTGCACTCTTGGAGGAGATGTCCTCTATGAGCAAACCATGCAGAATTTCCCTGAAAAATCTTCTCTGGAGCAGGTTCTGGCAAGAGATGAGGCAAAATGATCTGTTTAAACATATTTGTAACCACGTCTTAATTTCATTAAATAGATAGGATCTTTAACTGGTAGCATCATCTCTGGATGGGTAGAAATAGCTTCCATTATGAACTCATTATGGTAATGCCAATGTCAACTAATAATTATAGTCATAGTTTTGTCAGTAGAATAAGCTGAATATTACATAATGATAAGCAACCTGTTATTCCCTTCCCTGCCTCCTTTCATTGTTAGTGTAATAATTTATTACATAAATATTTTTATATTGCATAATTTAATTGTTATAGTTATGGTAAAAAATCAGAGAATCTTATAGTGTTTTGGGTTGGAAGGGACCTTTGAAGGTTAGCTAATGCAACATCCCTGAAATGACCAGGGGTGTATTCAACTAGATCAGGTTGCTCAGAACTCTGACCCACCTGACCTTGAACAGTTTGCAGGGGTGGCAGGTGTGGCCCCTCTCTGAGCAACCTGGTCCAATATTTCACTGTCATCATAAAATTTTTTTTTTTTACATCTAGTCTGAATCTACCCTGTTTTAGTCCAAAACTGTTACTCCTTGTCCCATCTTATAAATACCCTATCTAAGTTTTGAAAAGTCACAATAAGGTCCCATTGGTGCATTCTCTTCCCCAGTCTGAGCAACCCCAATCCGCCCAACCATTCCTCATAAGAGGTACTCCATCTGTCTGATTGTTGTGTCCCTTGTCTGCAGCCTCTTCAACAGGTCCATGTCCTGTCTGTGCTAGGGACCCCAAAACTGGATGCAGCATGGTAGGAGGGGTCTCACCAGAGCTGTTTTTAGTGCAGCCCAGGACATGTTTGGCTTTCTGGGCTGTGAGTGCCCATGGCTGGGTCATGTCCAGCCTCTCATCCACCTGCATCCCCAAGTCCTTCTCCCCGGGGCTGCTCTGATCTGTTCATCTCCAGCCTGTGTTGGTACTGAGGATTGCTCCAACCCAGGTGCAGCCCCTTGCCCTTGGTCTTGTTGAACCTCATAAGATTCCCAGGGACTCACTTCTAAAGCTTTTCCAGGTGCCTCTGTATGGCATCGTCTGAAGATAAAAGCCAAATGAAAGTCAAGAGTAGAAAGTGATGACTATGCTGGGGCAGACTAGTAAAGCACAGGTGGAAAGCACTCTGCTTGGAAGGCCCTACACTGGTGAATCCAAAACCCAGATAGATACTTATATTATGCTCTTTCTTAGATATGCAGTGTTAGCTGTCTAGTGAGAGTCCCACAATGAACATCACCATCAGACCACATCAGTAAGCAATCAAGAACTAATGTACAATATTTATTTATCTAGGGTTTCTGTTTTGTATAATGCTATACTTTGGTATTTTAAATGTATATACCTATGTGAGACTTACTTTTATCACGCATATTTACAAGACTTGCATTTTTTTGCAGGAAAATACTGTACCTATGTGTGATGTTTCAGAATGTCAGGTGTTTAGCAGGCTTCCTGATATATACACTGAATCTTTCAGGCTCTGTGGCACATTTCAGCATGAATTTGACTAAGAATGTGGCAAAGCTGTTGGGAAATAATGGCAGAATTTTACTCTTGAAGTTTTACATTGCTGAGAAACAAAATTGAAGTTCTTATTTATCCAATACTTCACCTCTTGAAAATATGACAAATGACCTAACAGACACTATGGATTCAATCTTTTTAAAACCATCAAGAAATTTTGTTTCCAGTGACAAAATGAATGAATCCTAAATAATTTGTTAAAATAATGTTACTGAAAATAGCTATGTACAAAAACCCCATGTATTATTTCAAAAAGTTAAGAAAAATTACTGAGCTAATTAAACAATGCGTATTAACTAGTTACTGCTTTCTGCAAATAAGATTCCTTTTTTGGATTCAAAACCTTTTTGTGTACTATTACAATATATTATTTCACATTTTTGATTTCTTTTCATAAGTTGTGCAAAAATGAATTTATAACTCAGTAATTAAGACATTATTGTATTTATGTCCATCAAATATTGACTGAAAATCTTGTATTAAATACTTACCATTAGCATATTATAATTTTTATTTTTCTATTTTAGATAATCATTGCTCAATCAATCTGCTAAAAGCTGAAACACATAGTTGGAGTAAAAAAATTAAATCACAAAAAGATTTTTTTTGTTCCTGAAACTGCAATACATACTGCTTATATGTCAATTCTTTACTAGTTTATTAGATAGAATAACTTATTATTAAGAAGTTAAGAATTCATTATAACTTCATGCTTTATTAATGTATAAAAACATTGCTAACAAAAAGTTAGCAACTCTTTCTTTTTTCCCAGAATATGTATAGGAAAGTACAGGAGATTAATAAAGAAGTATATGGCAATCATTAATCCCAAACTCTACATACTGAAAAGCTGTAGAAGACACTGACTGTATAAATCCAAACTGGGATCCTGTGGACTTTTACAGTCTTCTTGGGCTGTTTTCTCCCTAGGTGTTTTGACTTCAGAGGCACAGTGGTCATGCATGTAGGGATCCATATCAGAATTTAAACCTAGTTTTTGAAATGTTAGGCAATCAGCCCTTAACTAAAAATTAAATTAATTCAGAAATCTGATCAGAAGGTAGGCGCTGGAATAGGACTCCAGTGTTTGCAGTATATGCACATTTTGTGTAATGTGGAGCAACCTCTTCATAGACCACCTATCACCAGGGCTGTTGTGAGCTCAGGGGGGTCTGACTTTTGCAGTAAGGGAATATCAAGCTGTATACTTGGAATGCATCTTGGTATCCTGAAGTATTTTTTTGTCTGTGTTCTGCTTAAATGCCTCCTAAGATTTCAGTTTTTCTTTGATCTACAGGTCTGTATGGGTAAAATCTGACATTTGGTCCCATTTACCAACTCCTCATAATCCCCCCCAAAATTATGCCTCGGAGGAAGTTGCACAGTTCTCTATTTAGTATTATATAATAGTGTTAACCTGTAACAGTACGTAACTTTCATCTCTTTCTGTTTTTTTTCTTATGTCATGAATTTGCACATGTTAAGAGTTTTCTGGCTGTCTTCATATTTAAGGAAAAAAAATGACTGCAAGCTTAAATTCTGAGAGTAAAGTGGCAGCTTAGAAAATTTTGATTCATTGACTTGTCAGGAAAACAGACCATTTCACTATCACTGTTGGTGGTAATGTCCAAATGTTTTCAGTAAAGTGACAGATTCTACTGTATGGATCAGAAATAAAGGTATTGTGATAGTGCAGTGATCTTGCTTCAAATATTTCTTTAGAAATGTAACGTAGTTTTCTTGTTTTTAATGTTAAATAAAAGGCAACTAAACAGAAAACCCCAAACTTGCCATTCGAGCTTGCCCCCACCCTCTCCCCTTATCAGATAAACAGCATGGACAAAACAAAAGCAGAGGAAGCCAGAAACTGGCTGATTTTGAATGCATATCTGCTCTACAGTTCCTGTGAGAAAAGCAGCCATTTCCTAGTACTAGGAGGACTGCAAATATTTTGCTGTTGTTTACTGGCTTTTGTTAGAAAATCTCAAAGCTCACAAAAACTTGATTTTTTTTTTTTTTTAACAGCTATCAAATGTGAACTCAAAAGGTTCCTCATCAAACAGATGAGAAGGATGGCACATACATGGAACAATGTCTCTTTCATACAATCGTCTCTTATCTAAGATATAAAAATATCTGTGTGAAATATCAGTGATTCTGTGAAAGAGCTAGGAATAGCAACTGGGCTCCTTTCTCCATTTCTTTCTCTAGGCCCATAAAATAACTGTTTTGCCAATGAGAATAGGAACAATTAGAACTGTGAAGTGACGTGAAGTTCTGTGGAAGACATATTTTGAGTGAACTGACTACATAGGAATATGGTAGACAGTGGCATCACCACATAAAATTTCCAGAGCTCATCTAAGGTCTCAGCAAAGATGGGTCTCTGCAGACACTTGCATTTATTCTTTTACCTTTGAAACTAGCTAGCTTTAAAGGTGAATGGCTCCATACCAATTCTGGCCCCAAAAGATCAGTTCCATTACAATCCTTCAAACGAGTGGCGATTAAAGCAGGTTTCAAAACAGTTGTAATATTTTTTATAGTTTAAGTATTTGTTTTCTGAACCTGACTTTCCATCTGTTCTCTGCTCTTCAAAAAGTCTGCCTAATAACACTTATGCAGAAACAATTAGTAAAATAAACAGTGTGGACAAAAAAAAAAGAAAACAAAAAGTAACCTCAGACCCAGAAAATTGATTTCAAGCCTCTTCCTATTTGTACAACAAATAAAGGAATCTGTCTACTGCACAGACATAGTAAAATGATTCTAAGAAAAAAATGCTATGTGGATTCACTCACTTCAACTCTCAGTAAAATTAAATCTCTTGACAATGCAAATCTTAGATGTGTTTTAGTATGTTATTAATTTCTAGTTGTCATGGTGGATGTTTTTACTCCTACATAAAACTTGAAGATTATATATTTCTTAGGACTGTATCAGCACGATCTTTATTTAACGTAATTGATAAAGTGGTAGTAAAGTCAAAGATCTCAAACTTAAGGAATTAAAATGCCTAACCATCCATAGTTGGATCATGGACTATTCAATGGCTGGATAACAGCCTTTGATATTTTTTAATGAACTATTTTAAGAGGTAATATTTTTTACTCACCAGTCAGAAAGCAGCTATACCTTTTTTACTTTGGTGAACTCATTTGGTGCTTGATGGCTTTTTGTGTGTGTCTCTGAGAACTGGGCTAGAATGTCTGCTAAGATACTACCTTTGAGTATTAGTTTGAAAGTTGAATCAAAAGCCTTGTGAGTTTATTACTGGATGTTTCTATACCATGCTTTTCTGAGTCACTGTACAATATATGATGGAATAAAAATTAGCTCTGTACACCTTGTTTGGCTGTCTTTTAAAGGAATGAGTGTATATGTGAGTTAATTTACACTAATTCATTAAACTGGTTAGACAAAACTTTACGGCGACCAAATAAAAGTCAGAATTAAGATTCAATAAATAATTAAATATCTTAAAGTTAACAACAAAACAGATTAATAGAGCAAGTTATCTAGTGAAACTGTGAGGTCAACATTAAAATAAATTGTTTTGTACTGTCTTGTCTTGAATAGAAGTAGAGAGCCAGCTCCCTATGGAGCAAAGTCTGTGCTTGTGCTGTGACAAATAGTGAATTATCTGGCTAGTGAAGAACAAAGTGAGTCGCCTCCATTGGATGTGTTGTTTCTGCACCACTATCCTTGTTTTACATCAGTTCCTCTGTAATGGAGATAAATACTATCTATATAATTTTTTTGTATGTAGTTCCTGTGAGGAAATGTCTGAAGCTGGTGAGGTAAATCGCAGTTTTGAAGTATGTATTTATTTCCAACAAAAGGGAGCCTAGAGACACTAGCTATATCTATAGCTATATCTATAGCTATATCTATATCTATCTATATCTGCAAATATCTATAGTCAAATGACAGGAATCCTATTTATGTTCATTTTGTTCTTAAACACTTGCATAGTGGAATTGCTCTAATAAGCAATTTTTGTGCTATTTTTAAAATGAAGGGATTAACTGAAGAGAATGCTATAAGAAAGATAAGACATCTGGTATGATAAATTTCAAGAGACTTAATATAGTAATGGCAAGAAACTACCTACAGGCTTGCCCTTTCCAAAAACAGCCGTGAAATCAAAGAAGGTCTTGAGACTTAAAAAAAAGATCCTTCAGGAGGGTAGGGGAGACTGCTCTGTTGGCTCACAGCCAAGAACGTAGAGACTTAGAGAACTCTAAAGACCAACTGAAGACTTGCACAACAGCGAGTGAAGTTGTAATGGTACAAATAGACATAACCTGTTGTTATACTGATACTATTGAAGAAATATTACAAACATCAGTAGGACCATGGGATAGGAGGCTATGCACCTAACAGTTCTAGCACAGGGTGGAAACAACTTATTTGCTAACAAGGGCATGTAAAACTACCGTGGTACTTGAGAATTGTGAGATTGGAAGTGTGCTGCCAGTGTTCAGAAAAATGTTCCAGGAGACACCTATGTGTCTGTATGCCTGACATCTTTACTGAACCATGGACTCACCCTGGTTATAGTCAGGGAACCAGCTGGTGAACATGGGATAAATATACTTGAAAAAGAAAAAGCTTTGTTTAAAGGGAGATCTCACTTTAAGTTCCTTTTGAATGTTTTGAATATGTTAGGAAATACACTAAGAAGTTGTGGTAGACGTGGATTCCCAAAGGGCTTTTTAAGGATTTCAACATCCACGCAGAAAAATGGAAGGTCTGATATGGATAATTAATACATGGCTTGACTTAGAGGGTAAGTTCTTGCAGTGTGAGAAGCCACAGTGGTAGCTCTGCAGGTATTCTTCTAACATATTAATTCATAAAAATACCGGAAAAAAAGATTGATACTGTGAGATGAGAAAGTTTGCTGATGGTACAAAACTACTGAATGTAAAAAGGGTGAGAGGTGACTGGCAAGAATAACAGAAGAACCTTACAAATTTGAATGACTGGGCAGTAGGTGATATGGCAGGTGAAATTCAGTGCATTTCACATTCATGAACTGAGGCCTAACAGTGATGATAATAGTTTTCGGTATAAAGTGATGGGTTCAATGCATTGTTACTCCTCAGGAAAAAGGCCTTGAAATTGAGATAGATGCTGCATGGAAACAATAGATCAATGCTTGAGAGCAGTCAAAGAAACAAGTGACGTATTAGAAAAGATTAGAAAAGGAACAAAGAACACAACAGCTAATATGCTTTATGCACCTGCATAAATCCATTGCTTGCCACAACTTGAAGACTATGTGAGGAGTTCTAGCTGATTTATTCAAAAAGAATGTATAAAAGTGGAATAAAAAAGATTCAGAGAAAAGCAACATGGATAACCAAAACTATGGAATGCATCTACTATTTTAGGTACAGTTGCAGGTAATAGTACTCATTTGTTTTAGAAAATAACTACAAGAGATAGGAGAAGTGTGCAGAATCATTATCAAAAGAGAGTAGACTGCTCAAAGCCTCTTCTATTGCAACAAGCAGGGTTTGTTAAACGCAAATTATGGAAAGGAAACTGATTTAAAACAAAAGAATATAGTTCTTTGTGATAGAAGGTGATAGACTTCTGCAAGTCTTTGCAGGTTGAATGCACATTGTGCAAATTGGATGTGCACATTGATGCTGTGAGAGCAGAATGTTTACATGTATTTGAGTAGAGATGGAACAAGAACTCAGAGGAGAGAATAATTGGAGCTTTCTGCGTAGTCCCACCACACTCTGGAAAGCACATGAACTAAAATACTTGTGGTCTGGGAAAAAATTATGGGAGAGCATCAGAATAGTGCTATTCTTACTCTTTCCAAAGCATAATAGTTACAGTGTCAATATTGTGCTAGCTATGCTCTTCATCCAACTTAGTCAGTTTGAATAGTTCTGTTACAGAAAATATATAGAAAAAAATGAATATTTCCTCTATTCAGAAGAAGTTTTTCTTGAGTCATGAAACATCTGGTCATGATAATACAGTATGTGTGTGGAGAGCTAACTAAACACAACTGGGCTGCAGCCCAAAGATCACCTCTGTGTGAATGGATAGCAGAACTCATTCAAATTTTTGATGCAAAAAGTTTGAGCAATTACCTAAAGGCTTTACAGATGCAAAGCAAAAGCTGCTTAGAGGTTTTCCTTATCTGGCATTGTAGTAGAGGAGTTGGCTTTACTTTTTCTTGTAGGTATGAAAAAAAGTCTCTTATGGTCTGCTAGCCAGTAGACCATAAGAGAGAAGATATAGGAGGTAATGTGGCTTAATGCCATATTAGGATTCCCACCACAGCAAGACTAATTGCTTTAGGCCTAATTTTGTATCTTATTGGCTGTTTTCTTTATTTGCTGATGAACAAGATACATTATTGTCAGTTAAGCTAGAGCTTACATAAAAAACAAACAAATACAATTTATGGCAATTTTTAAAATTCATACATCATGTTCACCCTTTTGCTCCTTTGGCTTTGCAAACTATTTTCTAGCTCATATTCTGAGTGATTCTGTATAATGCAGTTGTCTTTGATTTTTCCAGAAATAGCTCATTAACCATTTAATTGATATCTTGACCTTCCAATTGACTTTCTAATTGATGTTTCCTTTCACTGCACCTGTTCAACAATTCATTTTTATATGCTTATTACATTGTAATGGGTTTCCTTATCTAATGCTATATATATTTTATTAATACATATGGTGCTTGGCATTTTAAATTAACCACATGTATATTTCCGAATCCCTTATTATTTTCTTCCTGTTAAGTACAGTAGTCTGAACTAGAGGGGGAAAGATTAAGCTAAATAAAACATGATGCAGGGTTTGTTTTTGTTTTGGTTTTAGTTTTTTTGGTGCCCAGTGACAGGCATCACTAGGATACCATGATAATATTGTAATTCTGAGTGCAAGTCTTGCAAACCATATCAATGTCATTACTTTATTTACTAGGACAATCTTGTATTATATTGTATGCTGACCAGGCTTATATGCACTTGAATGTTTTTTATTTTTCCTTCCCATGACTTTACAGCCTGCACTGGGGAGGCAGTGACTGGATGTGAGGGAGCAACAAGAACAGACAGTGGTCTGTGAGATGAACTAGAAGATGAGTATCACAGCAGGGCAAAGGCAGGGGGGCCATCCCCCAATACCTGAGCCACAGAAATGGAATGGGTCTCTGATGATGGTCTGGCTTAACCAGTTATCCATAGTAACATCAAGCCAAGAACTCAATCTCTTGAGTCAGGGTTGAAGTGGTAGTCTGATGTGTCTCCAGGCATATGGAGGACTGCAAGCTCAGGCAGCAAGAATGTGGCAAGCCTGTCCTTACAAGTAACTCAAATGAATAGAGGGTATGCCCACATTGAGGCTGTCTGAAGAAGAGCTGGTCACCTGCACTATAACTGGTCCAATCTGAATAGGAGCCAGGTCCCAGGGGGACTAAGATGCATGCCCAGCTCTGACACTCCTGCTCTTCCTTTCTCTTCCGATCCCTGTTCCCCTTCTGCTCCTGCTTTCCCTTCCCCTCTGCTATCCTTCTCCTTCCCTTGCTGTTTCCCTTTTCAGTTCCCTCATCCTTCCCTTCTTCTTTTCCCTGAAAGAGTCACTGCAAAACAAAGTGAGCATGCATCTAGAGATAGTGAGAGCCTGTGGGTACAGGATCAGGTGTGCAGGGCACTGTTCTAGCTTTCCAGCAGCTTTCAGCTGTGGGGTCTACAATCACGTCCTGGGTATCTGAAGAAAAGGATTGCACTGAAGTGAGAAAGAGTGATCTCCTCTATCTCCAAGTCCCACTGACCCTTTGCAATATATTCATTATTATTCATATGTTTAATAATACAATTGTTGTTTCAATGTAATAATTGAGATGGCATCAGTCATCACTATATAGTTAATTGTGTATTTTTAATATTAATCTTTAATTACATTTTGTGCAGGCTAGAAAAAATAAAAAAAGCAGGAATGAACAGACAAGAGTAATTATAAACAACTACCAAAGGCAGTCATGCAGTTTGAGAAAGAACATATATCACAGAAGCATCTTTTGCTAAAGATGTATTTTGTAGGACATGACTATAAAATGTGTCCTCCTCATAACTCCATCCCTCATAGGAACATTAGACTTCACCAAACTCAGTTATCATTTACTTTTGAGTGCCTCAGAGTGCTCAAGTTGTTCAATAAATTTCCAGGCACTGTGACTGAAAAAAGCTATTATGAAAATTTTCCTGTTTTGCTATTAGAGTAATATTTTAAGATGCCTTATCTGTTCCATTGAAAAATTCTCACAAGCATGAAATAATTAATGTAAAATTGTTGCTTTTTTATAAATCCTGAAAAATGTTGACAACTTCTTTTAATGATACTACGTTGTAGCAACATCCGTCCTGAAAAAGTAACACATCTTTGATTTTAGAAGTAGATTGGATTGATGGATGGGTCTGCAACACCCAGCTAATTACATTTATCTCCCATGGAAATAAGGGCTGATTGTTCATAATGGTGTTATAGTAAATCTGAACTGTAGTTCTTTCAACTTCTTTTAGTATTTATATTTCAAGCTGCCAATGTGTCTGGAAGTGTTCAAGAGGTGTGGCACTTGGGGAATATGATTTGGGTGGTGGTTATTTGATGCTAAGTTGACAGCCGGACTAGATGATCTTTTAGGTCTCTTCCAACCTTGATGATTTTGCATCATGCTCAGCAAGAAAACTAGGGGGGTGGAGGTGGGAACTGACTGGGCCTTGGAAAAGTGAGGTTTTTTCAATGCATTATTTTCCTACAATTTTGGAAGAGAGACATGGGAAAAAGAAAGACACTATAGTTGGAAGACTAAATCATCAACTTTATGGTAGCAGTTAAGGTATGTATATAATATAGTCTCACTTCGATGCAAATTTATGTGACCCTATCAACATGTGGGAAACTAACTTGCTCTTGAGACCAACCTTACTTTTGAATTTGGAGCTGAAATATCTGACTGACCTTTTAGCAACTTCATAAGTTGTCTTCTGTGTACAATTCCTCTTTAGAAGAGGCCTGTGTAAAAGACGTTTACTTGAAAAATAAATAGCATTCAAATTTCCTTTCTTGATGTCTTCATACTCACTGAGTGCAAAGTGGTCATCTGTAATCTTTTGCTTGGTCTTAGTTTCCTTATAATAAAAAAATGCTTGGTCTTACTTATCAATCTAAATATTACATTACAGTAATGGAATGTGCTGCCAAAGAATGAAAGCTCTGTCAAGCAGAGAACTACCACTGTGGTCTAGAAATCTGTGAGATGGCTATATTACTTCGTGCCATAGAGAATGTTCTATTATACTCTGAGAAAACACTGTTAAAAATAGATAGTTACATGGGTTAAAAATAAAAGGTAAAGAATTCTTACACTATCCTTAAACTCTGCTTGTTCAGAAATGTAATCAGATAGGCTGATAGACTGAACAGACTTCTCACAGGGTAACTACATCTTCATCTAGGAAAATGTTTTGCAAACTGTCTAAGACAAAATAAATAGGCTACACTGAGCACAGTGCATGTAGCTAATACTTTAGATAAGGTATTTTATTCTGGTTTGATTTAGAGGTTTAAGAAAAGGTCTTAGTATCCAGATATCTTAATATCACGGATGCTGCCATTACATAGACTCGGTCAATAAACCTTGGGTACCAACTAAGTCTGTGCCTTTTGAGGATATCTGCATGCATTGTTTGTGGACAATTCGATGCCTGTGAGATAGAAATGATAACATCTTTACTTTTTTGGCAAGCAGGGTACATCACTGAATCAAAGTCTGGATCGTAAAACTTCTTTATTTTCTAATTTTTTTATTTCCTTTGCTAAAAATAAAACATTTTTTTGCAACTTGTTATTTTTTTCTGCAACCGACATGTGGCTGTCAGCTCCTATCTCCTCAAAGGCTGACAGAAAAAAGAACAACAAAGAGCTTTTGTACGTTTTCTTCCCCATTACAGCACAGGATTTGATTCACAATCTGAGTGATCTTCCTGGCTGTTTCCAAGCAAGAAATATCTTTATTATCAGGAGCTCATGATGAATATGTTTCCACCTCTGTGTTGAAATATCTATTAGCTGCATCAAGAAGATAGTCTCTCAATCCAGGTGACAGGAAAGAGAGAAAACTTACTCTAAAATATATAAAGTATAACAGTTTATACTAATTTTTATATTATTANTTAGTCCAGCCAACTTGAAGGAATGACAAAATTTATCACATTCCTCTTGTGTGGTAAATTCATAATAGTAGCTAAAAGCCAGTTTTCTGAAATATCCAGTAACTGGCACAACTTTCTTTTCTGTTTTCTCTGCTGCAATTTTAAGTGTTGTTATAATTACCAATTCGCAGCTGGAGGCCACTTAATAATTTGGTATATGTTGGCAGTGTCCTGAAGATCATTTGCATTATTTCATTGAGCTGTTTAGCCTCTTCTACCACCTATAAAGATTCTGTAATCATGTTGAAATGTATTGTTCTGAACATTGGTAGATGCCCTGTGGTGCCTAAAAATCGTACACATTTTTGTATACACTTCAAATAAATATGGCACTTATTATGGCCATATTTTTAATTATACACTCAGACATAAAGTACAGTGGGATAGCAGGACATTACAGGGCATTTGCAGCTGAGACTGATAGGTAGTGACAGAACGGGCTTGAAAGGAGTAGCAAAATATTTGCTTATCCAGTATGTACAACATACTAAATGAGACCTTATTTCTCCAGTTTTATTTCCTAACTTAATAAGTCATTTGCTTCCTTTTTATTTTGTAGTTTGAGGAAAAAACTTCTACATGTTCTTAGAAGATCTCTTTTCAGTAATTCTGACATCTGTAGTGAATGTAGAGAATAGTAGGCTGCAATGATCTCTTTGGTTTTTTTCAATCTAGTAGAATCTAACAAGATTCTCTCCACCCATCATTAACACTCATTGAAATGTTTGAGTAGAGAGTGTTTATAATTATTTTCTGAATATATGTTATTCTGCTACTTGTTTTATATATGGCATGATAGAGTGAGCTTCTCAGTCTTTTACTATTACAATTTTTGTAGAAAAATATATTTTTTCCTCTCAGGTTTCCTCCCCTATTTTCATGTCCAATTAAAAAATGTGTTTTAGAAACATATCATATCAGACAAATCCAGAATTTGGAAATTCAGCATCATGTCCTTGTGTGATGTGCTTCTGAGTGGGAAGAGGTCACCCATTGCTTTTTACCATTGAATGCCCCAGCACAATTGTGAATGTTGGATTTTTTCCTTTTTAGTTTCAGTACAGTTTTCAGAAGTGGAATGTTATACCCTTTGATTTTAAGATTTTGAAGTCATCATCATCCAAAATGCCAAAATGTTGGGGTTTTTTTGATTTTTGGATTTTTTGTTTTGCTTTGTTTTGTTTTGTTTTGTTTTGTTTTGTTTTTTTTAAGTAAAGTGTTCCAGAGAAACTTATAGGGCTTTCAATTATAGGGCTAGGTAGTAAATTTATAAGCTGGTTTTGCAGTACATTTTTGTAACTCTGTGTTTTTCTACTTTGGTTTTGGAAGGAGTTTTATTTCTCCTTTTTTCACCCGTATCGGTAGCAGAAATGATATAGTATCTTCCCTGATATTTTTTTAGTGGTTTTGTTTTTATTCTTATTCTATTAGAAAAATATAGCAAAAATATCTATACAGTACAGTTTCTTTTGTAGACCCTAAAGCGAGACATTTACAGAGTCTGCTTGCAATTGCTAAATAGCACGGAAACCATATGGCAAGCAGATATATACTATGGACAATGTGGAATAAACTCTTCCATAAATTATGCTACTGTAAATCTGTAGAAACTTGTGCTCTCCCTACTTCCCCCTCCTTCATTTCTTAATATCTCTTTTGCAGACAGGTATATGTCATTGATTGGATTTTGTTTATTACAGGCTTACATAAACTAAAAAAGGATGGTCATACAAATGTCGCTATATATTATTTTATTTAGTTCCACTTCAGGGAGACAGAGGGGGCAGAACTGCTGTGACTGCAGTTAGTGGGACATCCTGCATTGACTTCTGTGAGTTCATGATCAGAGATTTTACCCTTCAAAAAAGTCAATGCTTTTATATTGTACTCCTATCCATTTTACTGAGGGTCACTGTCTAGCAAACAGCATTTTAATATACAGTATTCTTCCTTCAGCTAAAAAAAACTCTAAACCCCAAACCTTGATATTTATGTGGTTCACTTTTCTTCAAATCATTACGTAGCAATTAAAGGAAAGCAATGACTGGGGACTAAGTAGAAAAGTGTATTTCATATCCTTTCAGTGAACTAATAAAAAATTTATGCCCTTTTATAATACAGTATAAGCTGATGCAGGCTTACAAGGGAGTGGAAGTAGGATGTTATTCTTAGTACAGAGCATCTGTGTTTATAAAGCAAATTTTGTCATTATATCAGCAAGTATAGTTTGCGCTGGTTTATATAGATCAGATGTATTATATACTAACCTTTCAGTATGAAAAATGCAACACAGCAGACTGCTGAATTTTAAGGTGATATTAGAATATAATAACTAAAAATTAATAACTGGTTTTGAAATACAATTAGAAACGTCAAGAAAAAGATTTATTAATGTATATATTTATGTATATACATATGATAGATAAGAAATAAAGAAGGATAGATATGAAAATCAATGGGATCTCAGATGTCTTTAGCACAGGCAACTGCAAATTGCTTTAAAAAAGTGCAATTATTCTTCATGGTTGCAGCATTTTTTTTCCTTTGACATGCATTCTTCCACTGTTTCCTATTGCCAAGATATTATTCCTGTACATTATTTCTTTCTCTTGTCACCCCTGCTTCCACCTGAATCTCCTAGAAATGGTGCCATTTGTTGTCGTTTGATTGAATCTGCTATACAATGTCTTCATGCTGGCAGTGTAATGTTTTGTATCCTTTATTATTTTTACCTGGAGTCCTGTCTAAGATTTTAATTGTGTCTAAAAGATAGTATATGTAGCATGGTCTATATAATATTCTAAGCTGGTGACACACCAAATCAACATGCTTTTAAAATATTCCACCATGACCTCTCTCTCTATATATATATTGTTTTTTAGCTCTTATTTCAAATACATTTAGTGACTTTTTATTATAACCTCAGCTGGATTAAGTAGAAATTATATTCTAGATGTTTTTAATTCTCTTACCCCAATTTTCAGTGCATTGCTGTGAATTGTAATGGTGTAGGCTGCTCACTATAACTCCAGCAGTTTGCTACCAAATAATTCCATCTAAATTGGTTGGTTGGTTGTCTGTATTCTTCTCCAATCAGTGGATTACTAGATATGGATTGTATATAGGCCAAGGAACACCATGAATTTACTATTAGCATAGTTAAATTCTTGACAGTCTAATGAAAGTACTCCAGTCATAGCATATTGATACATATTTTTCAGATTGGCTAATTATTGTAACTTATTTGCTTTCACTTTCCAATCCCAAATGGCATAAATACCTCTGAAGTGTCTTGGCTGTCGTGATCATTTCTCCACTGCTTCTGTGAACCACAGGCAAAGATTTGAATTTCGGGGTGCAAAGAGTACAGTGAACTGCCACTAAGACATTTCCTTGACTAGAATAAGTTTGATACTAACTTTGGGGTAATGTCTTCTTACTCTTGGGTTCATTTTGTGCACTTTTTAAAACTTGCTGATACCCCAGAGAGCTGTGCTGCCATTCAGAGAGACCTGGACTGGATGGAGAGTTGGGCAGAGAGGAACCTAATGAATTTTGACAAAGTGCAGTGTCCTTCACCTGGGGAAGAATAATAGCACACACTAGCACAGGGGCTGACCTGCTGGGAAGGAGCTCTGTGGGAAAAGACCCGGGGGCCCTGGTGGACAACAAGCTGTCCATAAGCCAGCAGTGTGGCCTTGTGGCCAAGAAGGCCAGTGATGTCCTGAGGTTCATTAGGAAGAGCATTGCCTGCAGGTTGAGGGAAGAGATCCTGCCCCTTTGCTCTGCACCGGTGAGCCTTCGCCTGAAATACTGTACCTGTTTCTGGGCTGCCCAGTTCAACAAAGGCAGGCAACCTCTGGAGAGATAGAAGATTTTTGAGGGACTGGAGCATCATGTCTTATGAGGAAAGGCTGAGGGACCTGGGCCAGTTCAGCCTGGAGAAGAGGTGACTGAACAAGGATCTTATCAATGTGTACAATTATCTTAAGGGCAGGTGCCAAGAGGATGGGACCAGACAGTCTCCAGTGATGTCCAGTGACAGAACAATGGGCACAAACTAAAACACAGTTTGAGGACTATGAAGACATACTGAATATGAGGAAAAACCTTTTTTTGAAGGTGACCAAGCACTGGAAAAGGCTGGCCAGAGATCTTGTGAAGTCTCCTCTGGATTTATTCAAAACCTGGATGATCTTAATTCTGTGCAACCTGTTGTAGGTGAACCTTCTTTGACAGGTCTAGTTGGATTAGATTCTCTCCAGAAATTCCTTTCAACCACAACCATTTTGTGATGCTGTGAATTTAGGAATTTGTCATTTTTATGATTGGAACATTTCCACAGTCACTGATAAAGTAACAGTGTAATGAAACCATTGTCTGAGGCTTTAGTTACACATCTGCTGATTCATTAGTCTGTAAAATTATTTCATAATAAACAGATTAGAAAACTACGCATCCAACACATTAGCATTTCAGCAATGGGGTATCTCCCCCATTATAAAGCTTTCAAAACTTGGTGTTATTTCTGGAAGAAGAAGGGGAAATAGATTTAGAATACTTCTATTTTCTTCTGTCATCAACTTTGAGCAATAAGTATCTTGCTGTTTGTTTTTTTTCTGTTAGCTTTTTTAATTTGGTCACACTTTATTTCTCATTAATATAAGCAACTTATAGAATTTACAAAGAGTGAAACAAGCTTTCCAATATAGTTCTGGCAAAGCACTGACCTGCAAAACCCTTGGCATTTCATTCTTTGGTCTCTCCTGAAGAGAAGTTGCCAATCATTCAGAACAGTGCCAAATTGTGTAGTGCTTTTGTGATGTGAAAAAGGATCTATTAAATGCTGGTAGGAGACTACCCAGCTGATTTATTTCATTTCAGTTACAAACAAAGTAAATGAAGTCACCAGGCATAAATCTAGTTTTTCTCAAGAACAAAAAGCTACTTCAGTCATATTTTGCTTGCAGCTAGTGAATTTACTGTTTTTTGTAACAGGTTTAATGCAAATATAAATTGCTTCCTTTTTTTTTCCTGTGTTGTGCTCAAAGAAAATAAAGGAGAAAAGAAAAAAAAAAAAAAAAGGGGAAAGATCTTTCCTGGCATTAACCAAAAAAGATAAAAAAAGAATGAATGACAAAAAAGAATGAAAGTCTTGGCAGCTAGACTCAGAAAAAAAAAGCAGTGCTGACTTTCTGGGAAATTAAAATATCTAGGAATGGACATACAGGGGAAAATGAGAAACTTGAGGTGGAACAGGACATTGGCAAATCTCTTAGTCTGTTTTATGGATGGAAAGGAAACCTTGAGGTGAGTTAAAAGAGCTAGAGGGGAATAAGTAGTGAATTAACAATAGAAAACATTCAGTATATCAGGATTGAGTTTGTCTGTCATGACCATGAAAACCAAAGTGGAGAAAGAAAGAGGGATGGAATACATGCTTTAAGATTGTTATGTCAGAGGCGTGTGGCTAGAGGGATAATAGCCAAAACGATAGAGACAACAGTATATATGCATGCATTTTAAAGAATCTGAAAAGGCTAAGAACTCTTCCTGCATAAAACGCCTATACATTTAAATCATCTTGAAACAGCTAGTTAAGAGCCTGTCACTTTTGAAAATTCTGGAATTTGCATTTCATGCTTTTGTTCACCTCTGAATAAAATTTCTTGTTGTCTCAGATGTAATTGACATAGGAGTCAGACAACACTAGATGAATGTATGAGGAATCTACTAGCTAAATATCCTGATATAGTCTTCTGACCTCTAACTTCAAAATTTATCTAAAACCTTGGGTTTTGTTCCCTTTTAAGTTAGGTAACATGCCTTGGGCAACATACAGACTTTCATTTTTTCTATCTCTTCAGTTGTTCACATGGTAAAAACTAGCTCCTTGTCCTGTTTTAGACTACAAGAGTGTAGAGTGGGAGAATGGATAATGGGACTTCACAAGCCTGTAGTATTGATGTTGAGACTCTGGCATTACTGGTCTCTGTATTCCTTTTTTTGGAAAAAAAATGTATTATAAAGAAAATTCTTGCATAATACTGCTTCACAGACCATTTCCTAGTCAAATGCAGTAGACAATTTGCATGATACTTGGTTGGATGAAGAAGAAAATAATTGGGATAAATATACAGTACTTATCTGTCAATGTCCTGGCTTATATAAACATGTTTTGAGGGACAAAAAATGTAGGTCCAGTACATACATACTTTATGGTTAAAAACATAGAGAGCTATACAGCTGGTGACAGGCCAGACTGTCCTCAGTTCTAGGCAGAACATCCTCTCATTCCACTGAAGTGCAAACAGGGAGCAAAAATCTTCCTTGACATTATACATTGTGTGAGGTGGTTGGTCAGCAGAAATACATCTGGCCAGCATGCATCATCATTCACTATTTCTCATTCTCATGAACATTTTGCTTTAACAATGAGAAAGCAACTGGAAGATTATCTCACTTCTGAGCCTGGCTCAAGCTGAAAAAGCATTTTCAGGAGATGTCCATGCCTTTGCCCTTGAAGTCAGAAAAGCATTTCTTTTAGAAATGTTATGTGGTTGACTAGTGCAAGCAGAAAGAGATGAGTTGTGAGTTTTCTTCCTAGAATGGCCTAGAGCATGGTAACAGATATCCAAAATAAAGATAAGGTGGATTTAAGGAATCCAGAAATTCCCTTATTCCCATACACTACCTTGGATATATATTCCTGAAGGTGTTGTCTGGTGTAGATATTATTTGACATTAAATCAAGGAGATATCTTGTTGGCAGCAATTTCTACCAGTCCATCTGTGTTCGGTTTGCTCTGCCTTAGTTGACAAGTTCAAACTTTTTGAGTGCTACTGGTGTGTCAACTTTTGAGAATAGTTTGCTGATGTTGACCGAAGCACTGCTTTGGCACAAAATGAGGGAGTTCGTTCGTACTGGTGCCGAATGTCCTGTTATTGCTAAGGAAACCTTTTCTAGGCTATCATTCAAAATTTCCAATTAGTGCTAGATTTGTTTAAAATGAAAAAAAAAAAAAAATAGATGAAAGAGCTAAAAAATGCAGCTAAATTATGAGGTGATTATTAATTCAAACTATAGTGTAGGGAATATAATATGAACAAGGGAAGATATTGCTTGTCCATAAATGCAAAAGAGGCCTAAAGTAATTTATGGTGTGGTTCCCTAAATATATTGGAATGTGGAATTTGAGACATGGTATATTTCTGGGGTTTTTGTTAGCAAGTATATATAAATCAAGTAAGATACAGACTCACTCATAATGTAAATATTGAATTAACATTGTCCTTATCTAGATCTCACTTACTCCAAAATCCTTATTATAATATAATCTCTTTTCCATTAAAGTAGCATTTCTGCTCTATTTTTTTCTGATATTTTGAATGAAAATTTGCTTTCTCTTGGGGGCTTATTTTATGTTACTTACTGTTTACGATTTAGAGCCTTTATTTTTGACCATGAAATAAGCCTTGTAATGAAAGTCATAAAACTAATTTAATATATATCCTATTCTATCTTATAGAACTTTTAATTTCAATATTTGCTAAAATCCAATGAAAGTTGTTTTGGTTTTTCTCCTGCCTTTTAAATGTTTAAATGGTCTTATGCTATGATATATTTTGTACTGTATTTTGTTCCATCATCAATATTGTAAGCATTACATTCAGGTAGACTGACTATTCTCTCTGTTTTCTATTTTTCTGGGCATCCAGAGTGAAATAATTCAACATCTCACTAAAGTTTTCACTCCAGAATTATTGTATCTCAAAAGCTTCTCTTACACCAATGAGAATTTGAGTTAAATATTCTTTACAGGAGAAATATATCAAACTTGTGCGCAGGTGATCTGCAAGTGTATACCTTCACACATTTTTCTTTATGCCTAATATGACAAACAAACCTGTGTGGTCATTTTGTAAAAGCTGATCTTATATTCCACTATGAAAAACTTATTTGTATGATTTGATAAATTCAATTTTATTTAGAACTTAAACAAATCTTAGTGATTATGAGAATATAATTTTACTGTCTTTGGGAAAGTCAAGGTGTCAGATTCAGAGAGGCAAAGATTCAAAAACAAGCAAAGGCTTGAAAATTGCTGGGCAAGTATAGATGCTACTACTAAGAATCTAGATGTAGATTCATCCTACACATGAATTACTGGCCTATACCATTGCTGAAAATTCAAATGTCCTTGGAAGGGGTGCTCAAATAATCATCCCTCAGCTACAAACTTGGAAGAGGTGCCAACAGCTATGTAATGTTTTCAGCCAAGTATGTAACGTGAAGGGAGTTATGATATCAAAATTTTGCAACTTGTGTAAAATATTTTCAGAAGCTTTTCAGAAAAGGATCTTGTGTTATTTGATCTTGCCTTAAGTACCTTTGAAAGTGTTAGTTTGAAAGAAAGACTTACCTGACATTAATGTTAGATCTCTGTTGTCATCTCACATTTTCTGTCAGTATGGATTTTGTGTAATTCTGTGGAGTTACATTAGCATGAAATTTGTATTAGTGGAAAGTAACTAGGTTTTAGTTCCAAATTTAAATTCAAAATTTCTATGCAGCACTCAGCATCTGACTTTGCATTTGCAATCAGAATTATGTATTACATGTTTTACAAAGAGAAAAGGTAAAGGAAATAAAATTGTATGTACCCATCTTATTACTGTCAGGGGATGAAGGAAATGGGTGACTACTTATTGGCTACTTACACAGGTATTTAACACGGCAATAAAAATACCAGTGTGTGCACTGTTTCTCTGCTCTTGAAATACTCTTTTTTCAATATGGGAGTACAGCTGAATTTTTGCCTGACTATTAGTAGCATAAACTGTGGGGTTTATTATTATAGACTGGCCTACATGCAGTCTTCACAAGCAGATTAAACTGCATACAATTAAATAGTATTGATATAGGATAAAAGAGCAACTAGGTTTGTATTTTTCTAATAAACTATGCCTAAATCACACAATAGTTGCTTTTTACAAATGGAAAAATAGGCATTTTAATTAGATTTGTTATAAGAAATTCCAGAATTAACATGATGGAGTGAAGAGAAGCTAGTACAGCCTTTGATTCCCCTCCCTTCTTTCCTTGAGCTGATATGTGGACTGAAATCCAGTATTCAACATTAAAGCAGCAATCTGCAGCAGAGTGGATGAATTTGTGATAAATTGTCCCTTGAGGTTTATAAAACATATTCTCTATAAAACCAGCCACTGTATGTTTCTCCACATTAGTCAGTTTCTGACATTCAGGCTGCTGAAGCTTCTAGGCCAGTAGTGGTATCTGCCATCCCAAAGCTGTAAACAACTCTTTGTTTATAGCAGCAGTGCTCATACATCCATTTCAAGGTTTTACAGCGATAAAAGGCTGACTGCCTACATAAACTGGAGTGGGCTGCAATGTTGTTATTTTGTTTATTGCTCTTTTACTGCAGTGGTCAAATAGTTCCTCTGAGACTAGACACTGGTACTCTGCCATCTGTACAGTCAGTGTTAGACAACTTGTGTCAACTAAACAAACCACTATGACAAACAATTATAATGAGCATACTAATTAAATAAAATCTTGCCATATTAAATTGTGGGGGAAATGTGGAAGATTAATAGCAAATTAAGAAGAAGTTGTCAGTTACCTTTTAATGGATAATGACAGTAGCCCCGAGAGAGGTTTTGATTATATTCATGCTGCTTCATTTCTTCAGTCTGAACTATTGTTATAATTCATGCCATTTTATTACACCAAGAAAATACGGGTTTGCTACTTAAGACAGATAGAAGATTCTTGCTATGTCTGCTTAACATTGTGTTGTCATTTTATAACAGAACAATAAAATTTTGAAGTTTATGTGGCATTCATTCTCACGAAATTCACTGTTGGAGGCACAGTGTTTTCTCATCTCTTTTTAATGCTCAAAAGTTTCTTCAATTATTAAGAAAATATGCATTTACTTTATTTATTTCTTTTCTTGTAGTTGACCTTTCCTTTGAAAAATCATGTTAATAAATGGAAGACAAAGTAAGGGAGGCATTTCATCTACAATTTCAAATAAATATTTTAATAGGGGCACCCCAAATTTGAAAAGCTTAGCCATAAGCTCTGATTATTTAATCAGGGATATATGCCTTACTGTCATGCTGTATTGTGCCAGTATCTTCAAGGAGTTCCCTTAAATGATTATTCCTTATTTTACTGATCACATTTCAAGTCACTGTGCAATTTAGCATTAAAGAAAAAAAAAAAAAAGAAACAAGCAGCTTAATTGATTTTAAATAATATCAGGTTCTCACAATAATGAGGAAGTAGAAAATTACATGGGAATGTAATGAACATTGCAAATATGTATTTTTACTGGTCAGTTTAAAATGTGCCTTTAGCTTCAGTGGGAAATCTTTGGCCACATAATATTGTCATTGTTAAAGGGAAACGGGGAGAAAATGGAGAATGGGTTCATCTTTTCCTGTTACTTGAGTAGCTACATTATAAAAATTGGAAGCCTGACAGATTATTTCTCCAATTAAGCCTAGGTTTATTGTAGATAAGGTAATTATGGGGATATCCCATGGTTTAATCCTGACTGGTTTTGATAACATGGTGCTAAACTCAAAGCTCCCTGACCAGCATTTTCTGGTAATAAGGCAAAGGACTGGCTGCTTTGAACTCAGCCTTAATGAAGAGCTGTTACAAAACCTGAACTTTTGCTGAGCACATTAAAGGTCTTGCTTAATAAAAATCTTTAGGGAGCATACCCAAGAATTTTAATCTGCTATGAAAACGTTGTCGACTGGAGTGTGTTCCTCTTTTCCAAGCACAGAATTCTGATGTGGTTTTTTTTTTTTTTTAAGAGTAGATAAAAGCACTGAATACACTTTTTGGTGGTTTCTGTTCAGTGGATTTTCATTTTTGATTTAATTGCTATGGAAAGGATGCCTAGAAAGGTAATAGACTTTTGTTGATAATAAATACTGCTTACTATCTACTACAAAGAAATGATACTTAAATATTTTCACTCTTAAATAAATTGTTAACAAGAGACTTTTCTCTTTCCAGTATAAGGAATGTAAGAATAAAGGAATTGCTTGTCTCCAGAGACTGAAATGAACACTACTTCTTTCTCCCTAGGGAGCCCAAAGCAATATTAAGTGAAATAAAAAACTATGATAAAGTCATCTGAGAACACACCAGTACATGAAAAAAAGTAGGGTTCATTATACTCAGTGTGGGTGTCGATTATTTAGATTAAATGAAAATGGCATAAATTTAACCAGAACTGTTTGTTTTGCAGTGAAGTTAGGAAGCTGCTGGCAATTAACTAGACAAGGAGAGCAAAGCTTATGTAGCTGAAGTGCTTGATAGGAAATCAGCAGTAAATTTCACAAATGTTTCTGTATGTTGTGACGTAAGGTATGTAAGTTCAGATATGCAAACGTTGTGTCTCCCACTGAAATCAAGTACCCCTTGAATCTGTGATGACAGATTGTCTGTTTGCATTGTAAGAGTCAGCAGTGGTGGGGAAAGAGTCAAACTCATGGCAGGCATTTATGATATCCAGTAAAATAAGACAAAATGGAGAGGTTTTGTCCATTTTAAATGCTGATACTCTGCCATTCTATTTCTTAGGTATTACATTGTGTGTAGCTAGAGGCATCACTGAAAGGTATTGCTGGAGCCCTTTATGATGACCTCATGATGTCACAGTTTTACCTCTTTTCGACAGGGTAGCCATCCCTGATCTATGCATTATAAAAAGAAAAAAAAAAGGACAAAAGCTTTATTAGGTAGTGTCATCAGATGCTGTCTATAAATAAATGATAGTAAATAAACAAGTGTTTGTATGTATGTGGGTATGCTTGTGCATGTATGCCAATCTACGTACCTGAACATTAACTGTTTTGCTTAGTAACTCTACTCTTCCTGGGTTTGAACATTCTGCAGTTGACATTTGTATCAAAGGGTTAAGGTCTTTGTTGTCAGAAGGATGGATGACTTCATTATGACTGCAGTGCATGACTGAGAAAACAGAAAGGTTGAGATGGGAGCAGTCACAGAGTTGCTGAGCTAAGAGGCTAAGTGCTGCTTGGGACAGCTGATTTGTCATTGATACCTAATATATCACAGCAAGCAGGAAACATGCTTGTTTTCTGGAGAACCCTGGTAAAAAAGGCAGGTGTTAACAAAGTAAATCCAGTTGTTACTATGCAGTGGTAGATCGTTGCAATTACTGCATGATCCATGAGAATTGATGTAATTGTTTTGTTGTAATGACTCGTTCAGTCGGGAATACTACTGAAGATGTCCGAGCCTATGGCAGTGGGTTGGACTTGATGACCATTAAAGGCTGTTTCCTACCCAAATGATTATATGATCCTGTGAATACCATTTTATATCTTGTACAAATACTTAAAATGCTAATTCTATCTGTATTAAATTAAGTAACACAAACAATTTTTTTCTCTTTGTTTACATTAAGGTCAGCTTTTGACAAACTATATTAGATTTCATTAATTGCTTATGCTCTGTAGAGCCACAATTTCTCATTAGGAGGGGTTATTTACTAAAAAAGATCTTATACTTTTTGATATGATATAATTTAAGAACACAAATTAAATAATTTAAAAGTATAGAGTAAATTTTTGTCTGTATAAACTACTACACTATGGATGTTTGAAATTTCAGTCAGTCACTTTTCTATTTTATATTTTTGTCTTTACAACCATTAATTATAATTTTATTTAACTAGGCTATCTTTGCCTACATCATACAACTCTTCAAATTGTCCCAAAATCCCCTTCTGTTTCTCCTCTGTTCTCTGCAATCTCATGCAAAGCAGATGTAAAACATTACCGTTTTGATTTGGTGGAGAATCATTCTTAAACAATTCAGCAGGTGTAAAAGAGTACAGTGAAATGGAAAATTAGATTATGATATCACTTCTGGTCTTCTTTAACTTGAACTCAATTGCTAAGTGTTTTCTTCTGGATAGTGACGGGACTTGCAGTTGGTTTTCTGTAGCTGGAAACCTCAGTTAATGCTATAGAGAGTGTAAATACTTGTCTAAAATGTAGACTCTTTCTTCATAAATTCTAAGGTTTTGGTTTTTCATTACTAATATTAGACAACCACAGATGATGTAGAGACAATCCTGGTCTCCTGGCTAGGTTAATGTGTCCTTCACAGCACCTGTTTTTAAACTGATTGAACAGTAAACCACTGTTTCTATGGTTACACTGATATTTTTTGACTCAAGAAGTATAATCTACTATATTGCTGAATATAGTAATATTGCTTTGAAAACTTCACCATTTTCACAATTAAAACCATAAAAATCTTCCATCATGTATATGTCTTTGTATGGGCTACAAATAACTCTCTTTTAACAGGAAGAAAAGGTTTTCACAGGATTTTTTACTAGTACTGTGGTAGTACCAAAGGTCCATGCAATGATCTGCCTGGGATCAGAGTTCACCTGATTTTTAATTTGGCAGTTTTCAATGTGTTTTCTTATAGGCGCTTGTACAGTAAGGGACATAAGAACTTTTCTCTTAATGCTGAAAAATATCTGCAAAAAATTACATATAATAGAATCATAGAATAATTTAGGTTGGTAATGACCTCTGAAGGTCATCTAGGCCAAAGCATCTCTGTTGGAGTGGATTGTTCACGGCATTGTCTGGTAAGATTTTAGTATCTCCAGGTACCGAGTTCTCATAACCTCTCTGGGGAGCCTTATGACCTTCACCTTGAAAAAGTATACATAACTTTAATCAAAATTGGTTTGTTTCAACTTGTAATTTTTGCCTGACATCCTGTAACTGTGAACATCTGCGAAGAGTCTGCCTCCATATTTCTTTTCTATCAAGTATTTGTAGATGTCAATAAGACCCCCCAAAGCCATCCCTTCCCAGGCTGAACAGACTGAGCTCCTCTAGCCTCTTCTTGAACAATTCTTGCTCCAGCTCCCAGTCACCTTGGTGGTCTCTGTGCAACTCACACCAGAATATCAGTGTCTGTGCCATACAGGGGAGTCCCAGAGCGTTGGGCAGAGTATCACATGGGTCTCAAGTATGGGAGCAGGATCTGTCTCTGGACCTTCTGGCCTCACTCTACTTGCATAGCTCTGGAGATGGGAGTCTTCATTACTGTCTGGGGGACCCTGCTGCCTCGTTGCCACCTGTGTCCTCCAGTGTCTGCAGAGGTGTTCCTAACCAGTCACTGCCTAGGCTGTAAGGGTGCTTGGGACTCCATGTTGCATTTTGAATCTTCAAATAAAACTTTACCTTTCAGCTGGAGTGGAAGGAAGTTGGAAATTTAAAATTTATTTTGGTTCTTACATGCTGCACTTGTGTGGAAAAAAGCCCACCAGTTTTGTGCTGGTTATCCATATTGTCAGTGATTGTCAGTGAATGAGTGATTGAGGTACTAAAGTGGGAAGAATATACATGAAATACAAACTTCAATACTTTCAAAAGGAAAAGTAACAAAAACAGTCCAGACAATGCAAAAGGATTAGAAACTAAGATATACTTTGGAATTTCATATTCGTTAATTGGACATTGTAATAGAAGGACAGAATATGTTTTCCACTTTAAAGCACAATCTGAGAAGAAGGAATAAAGAGCTAGATGTGGTATTGGAATCTAAGCAACAGCAGAATTCCAAACGCATTGGATAAAAATCCAGAATTCCAAATGCATTGGATAAAAATCCAGAATTCTGAGAAGGCTCATACAGAACTCTGTTTCTTGTGAGTTTTGTAATACTTATTTAATTAAAATACTGTATTTTGAGCATGGACAATTAAACGTTTTGTGCAAACCTGAGAAAAGCATGTCCTAGTATAAAAGGGTAATTTTAGGAATGAAGAGGTCCCTCAAATGTCCCCCATTAGGAAAACGTGACTTTTCAACTCCTGTCAGGAATTCCTATAAAAATTATCTGTTGACTATAGATCTGCAAACTGCTGAGAAAATCACTTAATTACATGAGAAATGTTCTGCTTTATCCTCAGAGTACTAAAAAAAACCCCAACTTTGCTACTCCTGTGTGGTTTAATAAAACAGATGTGTCTATTCATAATAAATTATCAGAGACACATACACTGGTTTCCTAGTTGTAAGTAGATTTGGTATCAGTCCACAGACCAGAGACATATGCATGACAACAGTCATGTAAGTTGATTTCACCTTGTGATACATAGTCACTAGACTGTACCTTGCTTTTTCAGGGAACTTGAAAGCAAAACCAGGTTTTTACAAGCAATTAATTTATGCCCTTTTGTAAATAGTTGTTTCAATTATAAGCACTACTTTTGTTTCACACATTCCATTCCCTGATAAACACTCACAGATGTGATCACAAATGTATGCAAGATAAAATTTTTGGTTGTCTCTTACTGCCTACTGCCACTTGAAATGCTTTCTTCACTGCAGGAACTGAGTGGCTCTATAGGATCTATGTCAATTGACAAATTGTCTGAATAACTCTATGCTGTCTGAGCTAATTTTCATCTTCCTGATTTCCAGATTTATACCCTATAAATTTTTGTTTTGTGTTGACATTTAGTTTACAGAGCAAAATAACTTTACCTTTGGTCATTGACTAAGTAGTAAATTCTGTGAAAGTTGGAAACGCAATTGCGAGCCACTGCATCCAAACGTTATTAAGTGCTCCTCTCAGAAGGTACATTTTCTACCTATTTTTCTCCACGTATAAGGCAGCTCTCTATCATTTTGGATCCTCATGCACTCAGGCTATTATCTGAGAAAAACAAGTTATGCAGATTTACTGCATGGAATATGCCTGTCTTAAATAATCAATCAGCCTTACATACCTACACAAGTTCAAGAGTTTTTGCAGTTCTAAATATTCTACAGACTCATATAGATAGAGAATCTATATCATAGAATCATCAAATGATTTGCGTTGGAAGGGACTTTTAAAGATCATTTAGTACCAACCCCATCCAACCTGGTCTTGAAGACTTCTAGGGATGGGGCACCCAATTTCTCTGGGTCACCTATTCCACCATCTCATCACACTCACAGTAAAAAAATCCTTCCTTGTGTCCAATCTAAACCTGTGGTCTGACAGTATATAACTCTTGCCCCTTGTCCTGTCACTACAGACCCTGGTAAAAAGTCTCCCTCCACCTTTCTTAAAACTGCCTCTATATATTCATATGATATTAGCTAAGAAAAAAAAAAAAAAAAAGAGTTGCAAAAGTACTCTTTGTGGTCTTTGCAAACACCAGATAATAGTTAATACTACCAGTGTAGCCCCTGCAAAATTACGTGTGATTGTACCGAACCAGTTTCTGCCATATCAGAAACCTTACTTTGGCGGAATCCTTTTTTTTGAAGTCTAATTCAGCCCTTATTTAATCAGCTCTTTTTCCTTTAAGGTGTGAATTTATTGCTGTGGTGAGGGACTCAGGGCTGTGTCAGAGCTCTGTGAGCACCTGTTCATGTCTTTGGTGTGTGCAAGTGCACTCTAGTGCTTGCATCATAGCTGAATTCTTAAGGTTTGTTATTTATTGAAAACATGACATGAATGCTATTTTTACCCCTCCTTTTTTCACACCTCTTTTTTTCTCTCTGAATTAGAGTGCCCTCCCATGGCAAAACAATAAGTCTCCATACTTCACCAGTCACATAGCTGTGTTTTTTTCAGAAGCAAACTCAGAGCTAATCTTTCCTGCAATATCTTCCCTATTAAAGATGGACATGAATAATCTGAAGTATAGCCTTTCTTAGTGGTGGTTGTAGCAGTAAGCCATGTTTCATTCATTAATGATCTCCAGTGCTCTCTGAGCTGCATAAGGTTCTGAAAACCAGAGCAAGGTAAAATGTCCATGTCTACAGCTATAGCTGCATGGATTTCAGTGTGGAAGGATTTTCCAGGTCTGCAGGTGGTATAGCTTAGAAATGTGGAAACTAGAGATATTTGAAAGTGGGCAAACAGGTTTGTCACATATTTATAAAGCTGCTTCCCCAAACACATTTAGCACTTTCAAAATCAGAACAAGATGGTTCACTTTAACTGTATTAAATTTTCAAGGGGCCTTTTGACCATACTGCTTTTTATCCCATACTACTGGAGTCAATGCAATAAACACCAAAGACAAGAATCCTGCACAGTTACTGGAAGCAGATAAAATGAAAAATGTTGCAGTTAAAGGTTAATTATCTGAAAAGTGTGATGCCAGTCAACCCTCACCACCTTGCCACCCAAATGAACCTCTCCAATAAGCAGTGTTGACTTTTCCTAACCTGAGTCTCCTCTTCTTTATAGCATGGTCTTGTAGAATTCTAGGCAGTAGAGTTGCCTACACAAGTCTGTATAATACTTCTGAAACAGGGGTATAGCGCTACCCAAGGTTTATTCAAATGAATAAAGATTACTTTTCCTTTTTTTTTTTTTTAAGTTTGGATTTTGTTATTTGTTGGTGTAAGGGTTTTTTCCTCCTTAATTTAAGTTTAGTATCAGTAACATTTCATTACACACTTGCATTTCTAATATCTGATGAGAGCTGAAGTTAGAATTTATGATATCCATGCCATTTCAGCTTTCTAAATATACTATGTCTATTTTGAAATTTAGATACGTTGGATATTTCACATATCTTTATGCTGCACTATTTGCTTTAATTGCGAAAAGAAGTAATTATGTAAATATGTGCTCAAACAGATTTAAACAATGCAGCCATTTCCCCTCTGCTTTGAACTTCATGCACTGCTTTTATTTTTGTCATTAATTTTACTCCAAGAAAGCATTTTTCATACTGGTAGAAGGTGGCGTCCTGTTGCTTGTCCTTCCCCTTTCTATTTTAGTAGAATAGATCTGTATTGCTTAGCTGTTTATTCTGCATTAAAAAAAAACTATCAAAGCACATATTTCCATGGCTTATGAACTTTATTTTTTCTTAATTTGCAATGGTAAACTATTCCATTCTGGGGAAATCAGACATTGCACAATGTTATCTCCAACAATCCCAAGGAAGATGAAATTGAGTTCACAAAGCAGTTATATGTAAATTCAGCAATGCAGTCAAGCTCAGCTGGGTAGCCTAAATTACGAAGCATGTTATGTGGCAAGGCAACATGGCATGTTTCCAATAATTGAGGTCATGAGCATGCTTTCAAATAGTCCTTTAATTTGCAACTGCTATTAAAAAAGTTTAGTTTTTAACTAATGGACCTAGGAAAGTAGCCATTCTGTACTGCTTGCTGAATCTTAGTGTATTTGAATCTATATCAATTGTAATGTAAAATCATACAATCATAGAACTGTTTAGGTTGGAAAAAGACTCAAGGAAAAGACTCCAGCTTTAAACCAAACTCTGTCAAGTCTGAAAAAAGCCTAACAGTCAAAAAAAACCAGGTCTTAAACTGTTACTTTGCCCAGAGACTTCACTATAGTGTTAAGTGAAGAAGAGCTATGCACTGCAGGTTCTGAATGACAGAATTTTTCTTGGCATCCCCTTTCCTTTCTTTATGGGTTCATATCTCAAGCTCTGACCTTACAACCCCTTCCTTACTCTGATCTTATGGAGAGAAGGTTCTGGAGGGTTGTCAGTATCCTTCCACCAGCAACAGAGATCCCCAAGATCCTGCTTCTCTCTCCAAATAAACATCTCCTGAATTTCAATTCATCAAGTGAACACTGTGCTCTGACTCTGTAACCAGTTTTCAGAGTGGCTTTATTCATGGTGGTGACGATAACCAGAAAGGTCCTGCTCTGCCATGAGATTTCTCTCAGGAGACTGTATCAATCTCTAGCATCTAAGCCTCTAGCTTCCAAGCCTCTAGCTTCCAATGAATAAAAATGTATATTAATATCTGTATAATCAGTCTTAAAGGTGTTGGATTTTAGCTGTAGCAAGTGATCTTTAATTTTGGTATTAGAAATGACTCATCTTCAAATTAATGATTTTTCCTTTATGGTATTATTCAGAATACTCCCTGTGAATTAAGGTTATTCAGAACTACAAATCCGGTTTTTCATTCATCTATCATTACATTAGGATAGAAATTTGTTATTACAAATATAAATAAATATTGACCTCTGGTGTTACAAAAAGAGAAAATCAGTGCACATTTGAGTGGGACAAATACATATATATTTTTAATAAAAGATTAAATATATATATGCACTTTGTGGGTTTTTTCTTGATGAAACTGTTGGATACAAAATTAATAAACAAAGTAAATAGAAAGACAGTTATTTTGGCTCTTCTGTTTTCTATTTTTTTTTGTTGTTGTTGTCTTTTTTGTTTTTTGGTTGTTTGGTTGGGTTTTGATAGGGGTTTTTTTGTCTGGTTTGTTTTTGTTTCTTAAGAGTTTGCTGTGCAGGTTTTCCAGAAAAATTACAAATAACTTTTGGGTATGATTTTTTAGATGAATAACTAATGCTAAGAGTAAAATATTCTGTCAGCAGGGAAACTTTAATGAAAGTATATTTTGAAAAGAAATATTGGAGGGTAATTTTATGGTGGTGTTCAGAATGAAAAATAATGTTTTCTTTTTTTCATATTTCTTGTCTTGTGCAACTGATTCGTTTGCTTGTTTGTTTGTTTTTAGTTCAATTGTTGAGCTTGGAGCAGAGCATAAAAGGATCTTCAATATTTTTCCCCCCCTTTTTTGTTCTCTGTGGTTTTTAAAAATGATAGTTTTATTTTATTTTACTTTAAAGCAGCCTGCTTATGGTTGTGAAAGTATTAATTTCTAATAGTGCCTGATAGCCATATATGCACACTCTTCCTTATAAAATTTCAAATTTTCTTCTATTGCCTTTAGTAATTTTAATTTTCAATAATGTGCAACCCCCATTAATACAGTTGTGCTCTCCTATTATTTAATTCTTTCCCAAGACATACAGAGAATAGATCTAAGATATTGGAAATAGAATAAAGATGTGAAGTTACCTTCTTAGTAGTCAGTGGAGATTCCACTCTTAATGGAAGGGTTGACAAGATACAATGAGCCCTAATATCATAAAAAATGCTGTAATGTACTTGACCAAATGTGGTTTTACTGTTTGGATGTAATCAGTTGAGTACAGGACAGAAAGTAGAGTTAGCAGTGATTTGGGGAGCGTAAGAAAAATTGGAGTGCAGGGATAGTCTGCTGTTCCTGCTTTTACCAGGACAGAAAGAAGGGGAAGGAGAAAAAACCAGAAAGCCTCAGTCTATCTTAATTTCATTAGCAATTCCTGCTCTTTTCTACTCTCCAAGTTTCTTCAGAATACCCCTCAGTATGATCAGTTTAATTTATTGGATAGCCCTGGCAGGAGTTTTGGGGGAGAGAAACAATGTTACTGCTCATGGGCCCGCTGCAGTGGTGTTAGCCAGAGGACAGAACCACTGAGGTCAGAATCAAGTTCATCCTCACAGATGATGCACAAGTGTGCTCTGGTTTACCAGTCTTCTTGAAATGGGGCCTACTTCCTGACATGCTTCTGAACGAAATGGGTAAACTCAAAATAAGAAGCAACAAATGTCAGAAGAAGGTTATAAATTTCAGTTCTGAACCTCTATTTTAATGTGCAGTGTTTCCTGAGAGAATTACAGCTTGTTTTTTCTCCTTTACTATTGGCAGGAAACAAAATTTTCCCCAGTGTTCAGTCTGGGGACCTGATTCTATTTTATCTGTTTATCAATGATCTGGACAATGTGATTGGATTCTACATCAGTCAGTTTGCAGAGGATTCCAGGCTGAGTGGGAGTGTTTGCTGGAGGGTAGGAGGGTTTTGGAGAGGGATCCTGAGAGGCTGGATCAAGGGGCCAAGGCCAGTGAAATGAAGTTCAACAACACAAAGGGCTGGGTCCTGCACTTGGGTTTTAACAACCCCAGACACGGCTACAGGCTGGGGAAAGGGTGGCTGGAAAGCTGCCCAGCAAAAAAAGAACCTTGGAATCAGTCAACAGTGGCTGAACATGAGCCAGCAGCAAGAAGGCCATTGGCATCCTGACCTGTACCAGCAATAGTGTGGCCAGCAGGACCAGGGCAGGGATTGTCCCCCTGTACTCAGCACTGGTGAGGCCACACCTCTAATTTTGTGTCCAGTTCTGGGCCTCTCCTTACATGAAAGACCTGAAAGTGCTGGAGTGAGTCCAGAGAAGGGCAACAAAGCTGATGAAGGGTCTGGAACACAAGTTCTGTGAGGAGCTGGGGTTGTTTAGCCTGAAGAAAAGAAGGCTCAGAGTGAACCTTCTACAGCTACCTTAAAGGAGGTTGTAGCAAAGTCAGTCTCAGTCTTTTCTCCCAATTAACACACAATAAAACAAGAGGACATAGCCTCAAGTTGCACCAGGGGAGGTTTAGATTGCATATAATGAAGAATTTCTTCACTGAAAGGGTTTTCAAGAAAACTGCCCATTGCAGTAGTTAAGTCAGGATCCCCGGAATTTAAAAAATGTGTAGATGTCAGGTTAGGGACATAGTTTAGTGCTTGACTTAGCAGAGTTAGATTTCTAGTTGGATATGTTGGTTTAAAGGGTCCTTTCCTATCTAAAGGATTATATGAATCCATGACTGTACAATATATTTTTGTTCTGACAAAATTCGATTATAGGTGTTTTACAGTAACTGCCACTGTAAAAGAGAAGCTTAAAGTGTTCTTTGATTTGGTTTTAACTCTTTCTGTGGAATCTATTTCTAAATATGTTGGGAGAGTTTATGATCTCTCCTTATATTGAACAGATTATGTAAATGCATTGAAAGGAAGTTGGAAGCATAAATCACAGATGTCGGTTTGATAGAAAGTTTGTAACCAGAAAAATCTACAGCTCCCAAATCCCAATGTGTTAATTACAACACGACATCTGGTATACAAATTTATGCCGAGCTAAGAAATGTTCAGACTAAAATAGAGTATGCCTAAGTGGGCTTAGTGTCTAAAACCTACATTCATCATAGGGAAACTTAAAATCATGTGATCATGAAGTGTCTGTGATCTAAACTGTCTGCAGATAGAAAAGTGATATAAACTAGAAGGGAAGGTAGTTAAAGATAGTTGAGACAGGTTAGATGAATTAGCCATGTACACCCGGCCAATGTTATATTTTTGCTTCATATATTTTCACTATTTATAGGGTATATATAATATAGATATTAATATATATTATATATCAATATAAAAAATATATTACAATATTATATATNATTCCTTAACTTGATAGCATATAATGTCTCTGACCTTTAATCCTACCAAAGGAGATGTGTTTTCACTGATTTTGTGTTAAAAAAATAAAGAGTGGGCCTAGTTATATCTGTTGAAGTGTACGTGGTTACAAGAAGACTCTTATGCTGTAACAGATTTTATGGATAATATGATAGTGTTTGAAAATGGGGTAATTCAAACATGATTTTCCAAGTTACTGCTCCTGTCAAACTTTGAGGAGGGGAACTATGCATTAAAAAAATGTTTTAGTTAAATCTTGGACACTTACATTTTAAAACTGAAATACCTTCAGTGGCTACTGAATGTCCAATTCTCTTTTAAATTGCCTGTAGGGGCAATGAGGACCCCCATGATATAACATACTCCACTTTTTTACTCATCAGAGGAACTATATGAACTAATATCTAGGAATAAAGAGATTGCAAAAGTTCTTTGCCTGAGGACCAAAATGATAATGTTGCTACTTCAGACTAACTGTATCATCGATATGACAGAAATCAATATAAAAAATGGTCTGACTTTAAAAGCCTATGAGATTATTCATATTGTACTTCTTCAGCCAGGAGGGGGTGGGGGGTAGGGCATTGTGTAAACTCAGGACTTCATGGTGACTAACAATGAAGGAAAAATAACACTCCATAAATTTGGCTTCAGATGACCCCAAGCTGTGGATAACATCAAATAAGGATAACACTGGCCCTTACAAATTCTTATTTTAAGTACTCTAAATGAACCAGCCCTGATTTAAAATTGAATTTTTCACTGAAAATGTGCAATGTATTCACTTTTAAATCATAGATGGTCAGAAAAACACTGAAGAATAGAATTAGAAGGTCAACATAGTTTGCATTTCCTTAACAAAAAAAGTTCAGTGTAAAATTACAGACTTCTGGTCACCAAGGCTTTAATCTGAGCACATCTGTGTGTATGAACCATGAAAAAGCTATGTAATCTGGATATATTTAGTGACACGGAGCTAGCAATACTTCAGAGAAATGGTTGGTGATCTGTTTGGCTTGGTGTTGGGAAAATGGAGTAATTTGGTTATATGAAAGGAGTTCAGTTTTTGTCCTGAGGACTCCCTTAGATTTAAAGTCTCTGTGCATTCATGCACTTCTGTGTGTGTGGAAGCAGAGGGGTTTGCAAAGGATTGTGGAAAAACTGTCAGTTCAGTCTCAGACTAAAAGTATTCAGCATTCCTGAGAGATTGAGAGTAGATATGTAAAGCAGAAAGCAAAGAGCAGTTCATGCTATAGCAATAAAACCGAAGTCAAATATCACAGATGACATCCTGCAGGCACTAGGGGAAGAAGATTATATTGTTGCAGGGGATCAAGACTGCCTGCTGTGCTGATCCAAAGAATAAAGTCACTGAAACTAATAATATGAGAGGCCTTATCCAGTGCCTGTGGCACAAAACACATACTTAAATGACAGTTTGTAAAATTTCTTAATAGTGAAGATCATCTGGATGTTTTCTGAAAACACTGTCTTCTTCTTCAGGAGGTTACATTACAGAAGTTTCAGAATGTTTTCATGAAATGGTGAGACAACTTTCCCAAAAGAATATCAACCCATAACTGTGGTTTTCCACTGAATACTTGTCAAACATTTAAATATTCTGTTTATTCTGTTAATACTGAGTTTGGAGTAGACCATTTATCTGTCCCTAATAGTAATGTGTCTAGTGAATACCAAAATGGCCATTATTCAGAAAAGTATAGAAAATTATTGTTATTAATAAGATTTTGCACTGATATTGATGATAACTTTGATTCACAGGTCTGAATGTAAATTTTAGGAGTATTATTGTTCTCATGTTTTTGTTTTGGTTTTGGTTTCTTCTTTGTAGAGACAGTAGTTTATATGTTAATTACTGTAACTTAGGAATTTTAAGTTGGAGGTAGATTCAAGTATAAAACTGGATTAATATGCTGTCGTTTTCTTAAATGCTTGGTTCTACTTACAGACGTTGAGCTGTTAGCCATTAATCCAAGAGCAGCAAGTAACCAGAAACAGAATTTCCAGTCACTTTGTACTGGCTCTGTAAAAATGAACTGTAGGCAAAATCCTTAGATGAAAATTAAATTTTCAAAATAAAAAATACTTGCAGTCTATTTCTACTTGACAGCTGGTTTGCTTTTCCTTGCCTGTGATGACTTTATCAGGTTTTATGAGAATGTTATTTTATTCAGTGAACGTTAAGTATTGTCCCTTTCCAGGACAGTGCTTGATACATATGGCACCTCTTACACAGAAGACATATAAAGTAGGGACTAATGTTTGTGAGTTTGCTGTAAATAAAGACAGCACATCAACAGAATTAAATTGTAGATGCTTACGGTGTGTGCTGACTAGCACTGTGCCTTCCTGATGTTATTTTAAGCAGGAAGAAAAATACATGGATTTAGTTTTGTACAGGCAATACTGAGTTTTATTGTTTTAATGTAAGTACATAGATTGTTATGGAGGACCTAAAATGTGCTGCAACACCAGAAATATATGGTTCCCCTGTAGATTTACATCACTGGTCTCTCAGATAACCTACAGCATGCAGCATGGCATTACACAGCTATGTTCAATCCCACCCACAGGTTCAGTTGGTTGGTGCTTACAGCTCCGATTAGTGCAAGAAATTCTTGGTTGTTGAAGTTACTTTTAGTAAACATGTTTTTATCTGTATTTTTCTGTAGTGTAATTGAGCTAATCTGTAAATGCTGTTTAATAAAAAAGTCATGCAAAGGTGTACAGTGTACTAAAAACAATAAGCAAGCCTATCTTTAAACAATTCTGTTTGGATTGAAAGATTAAAAAAACCAAACAAAACAAAACAAGGGCCTCCCTGAAATACTTTAATTTGGTCTTCTTGTTTGTGTGCACTATGTCATCATTTAAGTGTCTAATTACATGCTGTGTTTTTTTTTTCTGTAAGGTCCTGCCTCATTTGATTCATGGAATTGGCAGTATTTGCTTAATGAGCAGTTGTTTGATATGTTCTTCATTTGCTATTCAAAGAATGCACCCCATGCTGTATTTTCTGCCTTCCTGTTAAATCCTGTTCTGAAGACAGAATTACTAGTTTTTTCCTAGACTGCACAGTAAATGATCATTGCAGTTGTACTTATGTTCTTTGCAAGAAGAATGTGGAAATCCTTTTTTCTTGTGAGGTATTTTTTGTCATCATAAAGTATATTGTTAAATCCAAAAGCATTTACCACAACCTAATAGAGTGGGTAGAAGCTGGTGGTGACAGAGTGACAGCATTACTACACAGCAAGGGAGAAGGGGAAGAAGGCACCCAAGTAGCTGTCTAAGAAGGGTCCTGTGTAAATCCATTCAGATAATGTTAATACATAGCACATAGCACAATGTTTGATTGTCCTAAATATTAAAAACACTAAACAAAAAAAAGAGGAACCAAGTTAGAAATGTCATGAAAGAAATGAAGAAAACTATCAATTAGGAAATTAACTCATTGCTTTTCCTCAGTTGGGAAAGGTTGTTGTAATGGGTAACAGGAACATTGTTCCTGGAGTTCTCTGAAAAATAAGAGCAGTTACATAATGAGGCTTTCTTCTTTTCCTTTTGAAAACAAAATAACTTTTTTTCTAACCTTACTGGGAGTTCTGATCTTTTAAAAATAGCTTTAAAACCTTTAAGCTTCCAGCTTTTCTACTGTTTGAACCAGTAATGTTTTTTTTCAACTAAAGTCATTTGGTTCATCTTGGAAGACTGCATATTTCTTGTTTGGATAGTCCTGTCCCTGAAGTAGCCATCCACCTCTTACTTATAACAAATATATGAGACAGACGTGAATTCAGGGTCTAGGGAATGTTACAGATAAAAAGGAATTGCTTCACTAACAAAATCTAAAGAAAGATCATTTTGGTTTCATTTTAATTTAGTAATTGTGTTCTAGGAAATTAAAAATTTTCTGGAAGATACTTTTTTCTTGGATCTAGAAAAGGGATGGCATTCATATGTCATATAAAGTCAACTAAATAAGAACCCAGACTCTCCTTCCTTCACTCTCTTACACATCTTCCATTCATATTATTAGTGGTTCTCTTAATAATTTAATTTATTTTGTTTTCTTTTTCCTTAGCATTCTACTCCTTTTCTACTAAGGGCTGTCAGATTTTGGTATGACCAAAGTATCACCTGACTCCAAAAATCAGTGAAGACAATATCCAGTAATATTATCTGGGAAAGTGCAAAAGGAAATGCCAAGATTTTGCTATCACTTCTTAAGAATATCCACTGACCTTTTCACTATTTGCAGGTCAGTTTCCTTGTTTAACAGGTGACTTTATAAGAAGACTTCTTTTTTTTTTTCATATAATCAGAATGTTTTGTGTTGGAAAGGACCTTGATGATTAGCAGATTCCAACCACCTCCCATGGGCAGGGACACCTCCTGCTAGACCAGGTTGTTCAAAGTCCCATAACTTGACCCTGGACTTTTCCACAACTTCTCTGAACAATACTTTCCAGTGCCTCACCACTCTCACAGTAAAGAATTTCTTCTAATATTTGATTTAAACCTACTCTCTCACTCGGTTTAAACCCTACCCCCTTGTCCTGTCACTACACATCCTTGTAACAAGTTCCTCACCAGCTTTCTTGTAGGGCCCCTTAGATACTGAAAAGCTGCAACAAGTCCACCCTGAAGCCTTCTCTTGTCCAGGCTGAGCAGTCCCAACTCTCTCAGCCTTTTCACATAGAAGGAGACATGAACAAGAGGACCCCTTACTTCTGGCCCTTGAACTGTAGAGGTCTTTGTTGTGCACCAGAGCTTGTAGCTGCATCGACATAGCTTCATCTATTATAACGAAAAATGCACATATTTCTTGAAAATGCACATATTCTTCACCCAAGCTAGCAGAGTTTGGCTACACAACACTTTCCAAGATTCTTGGTAATTTAAGGCATCTTGTAGTTTCAGTAGGTTTCTTGATTCTTCATCTGGTAGATCCTCCTGTGAAATACACGCCACTAGCTTTTGGAATGTGTGGGAGAGTCCTTTTCTTACTAGGCAGAGTACATTTTTCACCTTAATTTTCAGGGTTACATGTAGCTTCTAACCTGCAGAGCCTCATTCCCTGCTAGGTGGTCTTACTTTTGAAGTCCTGTTCTGTACATTTGTTTCTTGTTAAAAAGCCATCCACTGTATTGTTTATCTTTGCCACAATTCTCTGTACCTTTCTGAGACCAATTGCACTCTTTTTGAAAAGGCTGAGATGGAAATTGAACATTAATTCAGAAGGGTGAATAGCATAACATTTTTAAGTTGAATATTTTGTTCAGTGTTCCTTCCCTCATAACTCTTCCTGTTCAGTCTGCACTCTTGATGACTACTGGGAGTGAGCTTACATTTTCACTAAAATTTTAGGGCAGTATTAATTAATTTCTTGTTTGTTTGTTTCCACCACATGTGCCATTTTACATTTACATATGTTGTATTTAATTTCTTGGCTTTTTTATCATTTGCTTAAGCCTCTTCTGCAACTCATACCTTTAATTTAGTAGTCTGTATATTAGTACAGTCATCAAATATCATCATTGGGCAATTCACCCTTTTTTCTGACTCATTTATGAAACTATTGAACTGAAGAGTATCAATACAGTCATCAATGACAACAGTTAAAAGTTATAATTTAGAATTTATACTTGTATAACAGGAGCAACCAGGGTATCATGCTCAGCCAGAAAGGGTTTAAGACAGACAGGTCCTGCTTGACCAGCCTCATTTCCTTTTATGACCTGGTGACTTGCCTAGTGGATGAAGGGAAGGCTGTGGTCATTGTCTATTGGACTTAATAAAGCCTTTAATACTTTGTCTCCCACAGTACTCTCCTGGAGAAGCTGGCTTCCCATGGCTTGGACATCTGCACTGTTTGCTGGGTTAAAATCTGGCTGGGCAGGCCCAGACAGTGATGGGGAATGGAGGTACATCCAGCTGTTGGCTGGTCACTAGTGCAGTGTCCCAGGGCTTGGTATTGGAGACAGTCGTATTTAATACCTTGATCAGTGATCTGGGCAAGGGGATCAAGTGCACCCTCAGTAAGTTCAGATGACACCAAGTTTGTCAGGAGTGTTGACCTGCTTGAGGGTAGAAAGGGACACAGAGGGATCCTGAGAGGCTGGATTGATATGCTGAGGCCAGTGGCATGAGGTTCAACAAGGCCAACTGCCAAGTGCTGCAATTGTGTCACAACAACCCTGGGCAGTACTACAGATTAAAGGAAGACTGCCTGGAAGCTGCAAGGAAAACAACCTCAGGATGCTTTTGACAGTGGCAGAACATGAGCTAGTTGGCCCAGGTGGCCAAGAAGGCCAATGGTGTCCTGGTCTGTACTAGCAATAGCAGGACCAGGACAGGGATTGTCCCCCTGTACTCAGCACTGGTGAGGCCACACCTCAAATCCTGTGTCCAGTTTTGGGTGTCTTAATAGAAGAAAGAGCTGAAAGTGCTGGAGTGAGTCCAGAGAAGGGCAACAAAGCTGGTGAAGCATCTGGAACACAAGTGCCACGAGAAATGGCTGAGGGCGCTGGCATTATTTAGCCTGGAGAAGAGGAGTCTCAGGGGAGAGCATGCTTTCCTGAAAGGAGGATGTGGGGGAAAGCCAGGTGGGGGGCAATTTCTTTTTCCTGTCAACTAGCAGCAGGAGAAGAGGAAATGGCCTCAAGGGGAGGTTCAAGTTGGACATAAGGAAGAATTTTTTTCACTGGAAGAATTGATAACCATTGGAATGGGTTGCCAAAGAAGGTGATGGAGTCACCATCCCTCGTATTTAAAACAACTGAACACAGTACTTAGTGCTGTGGTTTAGTTGGCATGGTGTTGCTTGTCCTAAGGTTGGACATAATGATCTTGGAGGTCCTTTCCAACCTTAAAGATTCCATGATTATATGATTCTACGTCTCCTGTTCCTTTACTGGTTATTTATTTACATAAGGGTCTCCTGTCTTTTTGTGACAACTTGTTTTCTCCAAGACTTGGTAGTTAAAGACCATTTTGAATAATTCTTGGAAACCTAAACAGATTTTATTGACTGTATCTCTCTCTGATAGATGTGTTTATTGAGTCTTTCAGAGAAGTCTATTAAATTTATGAAACATTTACTTTACAGAAGCTGTCTTGTCTTTTCTTCATTTTATCACATATAACTTCAATAGGGTGGTTAAAACTGCCACTTTCAGTAAAACTGGACCTGTTCCTTTATTATTTTTCAGTCTTTTGAGAATACATTTATAGCTGTCATTTATGTTGTTTTCTACAGGGATATCTGATCTGTTGTTTCATTATAACCACTCCAAAGGTGTTCATTTTATATACCCAGTGGTAAATTGGATTTCAGATAACAATTAAAAATTCCTCGTCTTTGTACACATCAGAAAATCTCTTCAATAGACTGCATAATTTTACACTAACAGGGTTATAAACTGTGTACAAGGGAGAACACTGCCTTTATTATTTTAAATATAACTGCTTGCAGACTGATGTATATAATATTTCTTTGATTTTTTTTTTAATGGAGGAATTGCACTGTCTAATAATGATTAATGTTCTTATGCTAAATATGACTTATCCAAAGCTAAAATTGTTTGCTGTGTGGCTTTTGCTTTGTTTGGTTTCGTTTTGAGAAACCAAACCAGAAAACTCTTCCTTATTCTGTCTGAAATATATTCTTCAGATCTGCTTTGTATCTTTCATTACAGAGTCTCAATATAAAAACATTTCATAGCTCAAAAAATGAAGAAAGTCATTAAACTAGCTTTCTCATCAGCAAGGTGTAATTAAGCTGACAGAAGACTGACAATTATTTAAAAATATATTAAAGCACATATACATATGACCTCAGTCTTTTCTTTCGTAAAAGACTTTTGCATTACTGTAAGTTATTATTTTATTCATAGCAATGGAAATAGCAACAACACTAGGAATTGTTATAATTAACATGAAGAATATTCATACAAAAACTGCAACTTCATGAAAGCACCGATAGTATGAGTCCCTCTTATTTTCCTAACATCATGTGAGGAGCCCCTTGCTGTCTCCTGATAAAACCTTTCTAAACTCCCTAAAGCCAGACAGAATTGTTCAGGATTCATAACAGGATACTAGTTGTGAAGCTAAATTCAATTTAAATCCAGAGTAACTTGCTTTTCATTTAAAAAATCTGTCATACAACTATGTTGCTGATGGGTTTCTTAACGAGATAGAACTCCCTGTGTTCCATTATTAGGGACTTTGTACAAAAAATGAACAAGTATAATAAAATCATATGTTTGGCTCATTCTAACTGAGCAAAGAGAGCAGATTATAAAGTCATAGTCCCACAAAATGTAGTTACATACCATTGATGAGTCACTATTGAGAACTTTCCACTACAAATGACTGTGGTTTATTTTTTGCATTTATAGCATCTTCATCGATCTAGTGGCTAAGACCTGTTTATGTTATTTAATATAAGACTATGTTTTATATTTCCTTTGACCTCTGACTATGATAAGAAGTGATCCATCCAAAAATATCCTTGTTCCAGCAAATGCTTGGCTTTTGGGAACCTGCAGAAGAATCCTTTTCTAACAAGGAGTTTTATGGACTAGTCCTAGGCTATCCTTAATGCGGAAGCCAAAGTGAGCTGCGGAGGCTCTCCAGCACATTTCTGTTAATTCTTGGCTGGTGAAAGCTGGGCTCCTGGGAGCACGGCCACCCCTGCTGAAGTTGGACATATGAAAGAAACTGAGAGACATGCCAGAGTTAGTCCATTAGGAATGAATTAATTAAAAGATCAAAAGTAGTACTCGATCCTTAGGGATTTAAAGTACTTAAAGATAATTAAAACATTTAAGGTCTTAAAAATTTTAAGTCCAGTGTTTAATAGAGAATTTGCAGCATATTGTTGAACACTAGTGATATGTACTTCTAGTCCTTTCCCCGTAATAAGCCTCAGAACAAAACTCCTTCTCACAGATTTAACTCAGACATACTGTTTCAGTGCTATGATTTCATTTTAAATTACCTCAATTTCTTTAGATTCCTTTGCCATCTTTGTATCTGAAAAGCAATAATTGATCATGATCAAAGCTTTTTTTGTTGTTTTTCTTTTTTTTATTTTGTTTTGTTTTGTTTCTGGCTAACAAACAGACCAATACGTAAGGGTTTTTTTCTTACAAGTTCATTTATTTTCTTATTTTCTAAAATAATATTTGTTAGAGAATTTCCTTTTTTTTTCATATTATTATAGTGTATCCTTGCAAGAAATTAAGTGTTGTTGGGCTTTGTTGTTTGTTTTTTTTTTTTTAACAGTATTTCTGACATCAGACAGCAAACAGAATTAAAAATAAATTACCCTCCTGCTTAGCAACACTAGTTTCTGTACAAAAAATGATAAATCATATGAAATAAGTCCATAAAAATAAAAAAGTTGTATTTCAAACATAATGTATAATTAACATATCAACCAATAACTCTGACTACTACAAATTAATATGCATTGCATGTGATCTCAAGTATATTTTATAAATTTCATGGCTAGAGCAAGAGCAGATTAAAATCATTAACTACATCATGTTGCTTATAAAAAAAACAGGGTCACAGTTATGGGAGAGGGTAACTCCTTAATTTCATATTTTTAATTGACTGCTTGTGTAGTTAATTAAGGCTTTAGTGTAGGTTTTGGTTACAGACTTAGTGGAAATTATTTTAAGCAGCTATTAAATTGAGACTCTTTCATAAGAATATTTTTAGAGCTCATTCCAGTGAAAAGGTTGTATTGGAGCTGAACTTAATTTTACTATTTAAGAAGTAAATTAGTATTAAATGTTCTACCATAATTTTTTGAAATTTCTATTCTCTTGTGCACCCATATGACATTATCGATTGAAATAATTATCTGTCACCTCCCACTTATTGCACTATTTCATTCTAGAACGCCTTTTTTTAAAACAACAACAAAAAACGTTTTTCATGTCATCCTGGTTGCAACCTATTTCTTCAAAACAACATAAAAATTGAAAGTGTCTATTGAAGATAGACCAAATACTTCGTCCTTAGTGTTATTTTTAAGATACAATTTGTAAGAGATATAAAATACATAAAAAAGAATCAAAACTACCAATATAAAATCTCTGCTGAAGTTTTTTAGGAGATGTGGCAGGCTGGCCTGAATATCATACTTTGAATTCTTTTAAGATTCTAATAGGTCATCAATCTTTTTCTGAATGGTCTGGTAAAACTGCAACAATTTTATCTCAAGTTATCACATTTGTTTTTGATGATTCCCTTGAAATAAAGTGGGCAGAATAGAGGGGAAGAGTCACTTCCCTGAACCTGGTGGTTCATGCTTCTTTTGATGCAGCCCGATATGTACTTGGCTTTCTGGACTGCAGGTACACAATGCTCGTGGCCAGCTTTTAATCCAGGAGAAGCCCAAAGTCCTTCTATGTCTGTCTGCTCTCAATGATTTCTTCTCCCAGTCTGTAGCCATGTCTGGGATTGCCCCAACCTGCGTGCAGCACTTTATACGTGGCCTTGTTGAACTTCATGAGATGCTCATTGGCTCTACTTCCAAAGCTTTTCCATGTCCCTCTGGGTGGCATCCCTTCCTTCTGCTGTGTCAACTTCTCGTCCTGTCACTTGTTACCTATGAGGAGAAACTGATCTCCACCTGTCTACAACCTCTCTTCAGGCAATTGTAGATAAGGTCTCCCCTCAGCCCTCTTTTCTTCGGGCTAAAAAACCCCAGTTCCCTCAGCTGCTCCTTATGGGACTTCTGCTTGAAATCCTTCACTAGATCCATTGCCTTTCTCTGGACACACTCCAGCACCTCAGTCTTTTTTGTAGTGAGGGGCCCAAAACCAAACAAAGTATTTGAGATAAATATAACACCAGTCATTTAATACCTTTAATGAAATTTTACTTCTCCATAATTTATTGTTTTTGAACTAGCTCTCTTCTGGAAACAAATATTTTCACTTAAAGAAGAAATATTAGTTAATTCCCATACTTTTGGTAAGTAGAAGAATTAAATTGACAGGCTAAGATTTGTTACGAGATATTTTAGTCTGTGAATATTGTACATCCTATTGCAACTATGAAAGTAATTATTTGACTGAATTATTATGTTGTCACTGTGATTTGTAGAACTGGTAACATTTTCACCATTAATTTAAAGTGCCTGTTTTGCTTCTACAGAGATAATACTATCACCCCTGAGAATTCATGCTTCTGTGATTTTTTTTCCTTTTCAAAACTCCAAATAGGTGCTTACCATTTTTTAAATGACAAATATAATCTTAAAAGGGTTAGGATCATTAAATATCCGTGTATTTTAAAAGGCCAGTACATGTAACTACTTGCCTCAAGAGTGGCAAAATACAGGTTTTTTTCATTGCTGATGAAACAAAATAGTTGATCCTTTTTCATAGGTCCCATTATGAGAATGAAGTTCATATAAACAATTGAAACTTACTTGATCTTTCTTTACTTATCAGTGTATGCAATTCATAAACTTACTGGCAGAAATGTTGGTTTAACCCTGTAGCATGAAGGATACCTTTGGCAATTGTATGCTTTCCTGCCTAGTATAGTGTAAGCCTCAAACTAAGCAATATGATGGTAGTGCAAAAACTTTTTTAAAGTTTTATGATTTTCCAAGAAGCTGGTGTTTTTATTACAACTTTGTTCTGAGCAAATGTAACAGGAGGATTTTTTTGTTTGTTTGTTTTGGCTAAACACAGCAAATTTAACATTCCAGCCCTCCTGTGAAGCTGAGAAACTTTTTTCTGGGAGTGTATGACCCTGGTTTCCTTGCTTACATGGAACATTGAAACCTTTACTTTTCACCTGATTTCTATATTTCTTTTTTTTTTTTTTTTTAACTTGTACATATTAGAGTGTCAAAAATCATCAAAATGGATTGGCTTTTCCAGACAAATGCCTCTAAGTTTCCAGAGTAGTTGTATAATATCACTAAGAGCAGTTTTTCTAAATGGTCTGTCATCCAAAGTTTCAGACATCCGTTGCATCTTTAAAGTATAAGACAGCTATTACTGTAGACAGCTTTTGAAATTTATGGGCTTCTTGTGAAAGAAAAATACACTAGCTGCAGACCTTAGACAGATAGTATTACAGGCTTGTATATATTCTGCCCTTTACTTCTCATGCACTCATCTGACTTGAGAAGAAAATAGTCTTGTCAGTGCTTGAAATTAGATATACTAGTCTAAGAAAAGTGTTTCCTCCGTTGCTGATGGCATCCCTGTATGCTTGCCCTCTGAAATCATCAATGATCCATGTAAGGCTTTGTGGTTTCAAAAGTTGTCTTCATCTGCTGCAAATAAATCCTATTAACCAATCAAATTTCCCTGGGAACACTTTTTCATTGATGATGCAATTTTAAAAAAGCTGACTACTCTTAAAAATATAATATTCCCACCAGAGGAAGTGACATTATTGGTGGATTAACTAGATTTTGAAATCAGAAAGTATTGTATTGTAATACTTTGCATTACTGACACAAAGTCAAACATTTGGTTTTCAGATTTATGTTGACTAAAACCTAATAATTGTCTCCCCTTATATTAAATGTCATAAAAAACAGTGAGATAAGACTAAAAAAACACAAAACCAAATAGGAGAAGAACCTGTATACATGCAAAGAAGAATTAATTGTTCTAATGTCACTTTCACTTTGGTGCAACTGGTAGTCACCCACAGCTAGAAAAACTTATGCAATGTTTCTAATTCACTAAATTGAATATGTGAAAAGTGCCTGAGAAATGTGTAAGGCTCTTTCTTTTCACTTTGCCTCATTGTTGAGAGTGAAAGGAACCATGAGGGATATTCTGTGGGATATTAGGTGTTCCCAGAGAAGCAGGGACAGATAATTTGTTTGCCCTCTCTGGTCTCCCATGCTGACCTTTAAAAGCCATAAAGTCAACACATATGAAGAAAGGGGATAAGAAGAAGACTGTGATACCATTTTTACTTGACTTGGGAAACAAGGAGTAGGAAAAAGCTTCATGTTTCTCTTTTTTTCATTTGATGACTGAGGGATTCAAATTTAGCCTAGAGGTTAGCAATGTGCAGCCTAGAGAAGATTGAAAGTAAAAGTAAAAAAACAAACCAGAAAACAGTTCTTCATGTAAGAAAGGAGGAGAAAATTATTTGAAAGATCTTGAAGTTTGGCAGTATTGTCTGAAGAATACTGAGGATTGGGTATTTTGTAGAGCCAAAACAAATTTGTTGCTCAAGGAGAATAAACTTATGTACAGTACCTATCTGGAATACTCACATGGCTGATTTATATTTCCTCATTATGTCAACAGTGTTGTGGGAAAAATGTACATTTTTTTTTATAACCTGTTTCTAAGGAGTCTGAGAATGCCTGATGTATTTATTGTATGCCTGATATTTAATGAGGGGTTTTGCTTATATACTTAGGTTTGCATTGTGCTTTTATATGGCTATCCTGGGCAGTGAGTACTGTACTGTTTGGGAGAAAGTAGTAGTGCATTTTTGGATGTTTCAACCAAACATTCTCATTTTGAGCCTATAACCCTACAAACAAGAATAAAATTACTGTTTTAATTATTATTTTATGTGACAGAAAAGATGAGGGGTTACAATTCCGTAACTGTCAGTGCCTGAAGAAATAACAACCTAAATATTCTAAATAACATCCATAGGATAATTTTTTTAATGGATAGGTTTAATTTTCCTATCCAGGTAAAATATGATTTACACAGGAATTGGATATAATATTATAATATATATAATAATCAGAAATTGAATTCATAATCCATAAATCCTAGTGTAATTATTCAGCCACAAGACCATTCACCAATATAAATTGTTAGTTTGGGAAAATTAATATTTGCCCTGCTTTGCCATAATTTGTGTCCCAAAACAACATACAGAATGTGGAAAGAGGATCTCCTTCTTTGCTCTCTGCTTCATATAAACCACTCTCAGTATCTTACTTATGCTCTTACATATAATTCTACACTCCTGGTGCAATACAATTACACACATGAGTATTTGTATTAGTGGTTGTAGAGCAGGAAGATTATATGAAGGCCTGGAAAGTATTATTTCGGGAGTCATAAGAACTGTCAAATAATTGACATATATATAAATCAGATTCTTGTTCTTAATGATAATCATGGCACTGCTTTTAACTGAATGATCTCATAACACAAATAATAGACTACTATAAAGATTAGCGTGGTGGAAATTGATACAATCGGATTTCTTGAAATAAGCATGCTGTAATATATATGTATTATGTATGGAGACAGCTTCTGCATACTGCACTTATCTGAACAGTCAAAAAGCATTAGAGTGATAGACAGTTATTTTCTGATGGTAAGAAGCTTGTGCAAGTGAGGGTAAAGAAAATAACCTTGATTCAAACATTCTTCAAGATTAATATCTTCTGAAAAAAGACCTTTGATTTTCACATTTTTGTTCAGGAGAGAGAAAATTGCCAACATTTCTAGTGTGATTCAGACACATATTTTGCAGAATATACTTGGTCCTAAGTATTGGCTTTTATTTTAATTTTCACCAAATTTATTTCACTGTACTTCCTTTTCTGAAGAACTGTCTGGTTACAGGGCCCTAATGCTGAGTGTTCTAATACAGACATAATAGATGTACTTGATGTGAAAAATGTATGTCAAATGTTTTTGTACTACTGAACAAAGTGATGTGTTCACATAATAGCTTATGCAGATTCCCACTATCCTTGACTTCAGATATTCATGATAATATGACCTATGAAAAGCCAGATGGTCTCAGTCCAGAAGACAATGCATGTATTTTAGAAACTGAGTGCATATTGCCTTCTTGGTCATTAGGGAAAATTTTATATAGCACCTAGAGAAAAAAAATGCCAACATATATGTGTTTTTCACATCGTTGAATAGACTTACATGGTTATCTCTACTGTTGACATCCTTTTAAAATTTGAAATTTTTTTCAATTGAAAATTGAAAAATAATGCTATCACCTATTTGGTAAAAGTTTATAACTGAAGGAACAGTCTTAGTCTTTGTTGCAGGTTTTGAACACTGAGGCAGAAGAAATGTATGGATTATGTGAGACCAGTCAAAGAAGATGGTTTGAAATAGATGCTTAATGGCCAGAGAGTTTAGGGTGAGATTTTATAGAAGACCCCAAATTCCATTGCATTGCATGCAAAAAAATTTAACATGTATTCTTGCTTCAGAACACTCAGGAGGTCTGTTACTGGTGGTTGTGAAAGATTCTTAAATACTTGATTTCTGACACCAAGTTTTCACTTGGAATTAGAGACAGTAAAAACCTAAATTTACTATTTGGTAGCACAATAGATTTTCAAGAATCTCCAGCATCTACTAGCTATTGACATGCAAAAGAAAAGCCCCATATAAAATTAACATGTAAATTTATAGCACTGCCCCCCCACCCCCCAATTTCTTATATATTTTAACAAATCAGTGTGTAAATATTCTAAAAAAAATACTAGATTTTTATAGAATAAATAGATAAATGCGCTAATTTTCAACACCTATTAGGTGTTCTGAAACGTAACTCTGGACTTTTTGGAGCTTAACAAGTTAAACTACCTTTCAGTACTATCAATTTCCCATCCCAGACTCACAGGAATTTGGTTTCTGTAAGTTCTTTATATTCTGTCTACAATGGAAGCAACTTGGTTAATTTGTTAGGGTCAGAGTGTGAAATTGAAGGAAATTACAGAGAATTAGAGTACTGAGAGAGCTTCTAAGTCTGGTCTGGAGTTTTACTGAAAGGGGTTTGCCCAAACACAAGAGGTCTGTTAATAAGACAAGCCATCCTAGAGCCACAGATACCACAGATAAACTATTTAATATGCAAATATTTCTGGTACTGTGTTTGATTAGTAGTCTAAGTAATTCAGTAAACCTCTTTGAAAATTTTTGAAACATATGTAATACTCTGTCGTTTGTTTCTTGTAATGCAAACTTGCCCTTGAATTAATGAGATGAGGAGGTAAACTTGCTGTATTAGGCAAGAAACTTCACAGGTAAAACTGCTTTAGGATGCCACTTCTGCCATTTTTAAGAGTTATAGGAACATGTTCCTGTGAACTGTTGGTAATAAAGTCAGTCCACGATGTAATGTTCGTGTTGAAGCCATATATCATTAGAATAGAGCCACATTCACCAAAGAATTAATGAAACCTTCTCTGTATTTTTCTCTACCGTGTGCAACTATCTGATAAGGTAATGTCCGATGATAAATGGAGTTTACGGTGAACTGCTAGATTCAATCTTTGACTGTAAATCTTCAAAGCTAGCTTCTTTCAACAAAGAAGCTAAAATCACTGCAGTGTACACCAACTGTTGCTTGAATCAAATTCATCCTGACAAGGATAGTATCTCTTGCAAAATCTTCCTTAAATGGGGTCACAAAGAGTTCATGATGAAAAAGCTGGAATGGAAAAATTTCTCCTACAGTGGTAGAAATTTTTTCTTCAAGTATATACTTTTTACATCAGAAAATGTATAGTTTATATATAGTTTAATATTTCAAAATAAATTTATTTTTATCATATCATTTCTGAAGAAATGTTGTGACCTCCTTTGAGAATTCTTTTCATTCTCAGCCCTCTTGAGCGCTTAACCCTATTTTTCTTTCATGAATATTTGTTTGATAATGATAGAAATGAAAATTAAAATTGTCATGATTGATTCATTAAGGCCTTAAGCTCCTACTAAGAAGATTCCTGTATATTTTAATGCAGGATTTATAAAGCTGACATCTGTTAAGTATACTTCTCACTTCCTTTTCACATAGAAATTCTGATTTAGGGTTTGAATCATGTCAATTTTTCCTCACCAAAATCTATCGCTGAATCAATAGGATTCCTTGCTACAGATTTTGACTGTAAAGAGGTACAGCTACTGCAATAATTGAGCTGATATGGCAGCTGAAACAGACACAGAAGTGTTGTTTTAGATTTGCTTCAGTGACAGCATCATTAATCATAGAGCAAAGCCTATAGGAAGAGATGGGTCATTCAAAACATATTTTGTAAAGTGTGAACGAAGTACACATTGGCATATTTTGAGGGGAAAAGCATAGACCTTATTTTTCAGTTGTATATTCCTTCTGAATTTGGATTAAAACAACAGAATAAGGAAATGTAGTTTAGAAAAATAAGCTTAATTGTGAATTTTCTAAGCATGAGCTTTAAATTAAAATAGAACTTTCAGTGTTTCAGTAAATAATTTTGCTATTGAGAAAATGTCAGACAAAACCAGGATCAGATTACTTTTCCTGTTCAGATACCCACGGATGAATGGGCTGAAATACTTGTGTTCTTTTCTGGTAATCAGAGATCAAAAATAGCAATAATTGAATGTGCAAGTTGAAAAGAAATTAAAAGAAGTATGGAAAGGTTTAAAATACTGAGCTGTCTCAGAGAGAAGTAGCAGGTGTAAGTTTAGAAACCATTGAACAATTGAAAGAAGGTAGAGGGGAACTTAATGTCCAGGATTTTCCTGATAGCAAACTTGAAAGAGGGTGTGCAAAAGGGTCAAGTACAATACTGTTTTTAAAAGAGGATGAATTGAAACATGGGATTGAGTGCTGGAAGGCTGGCAAGTTAGCACAGAGTGAGCACTGATTAGGTATTTTCATGGATTCAGACCAAATCCAAAATTTCTGTAGACTGCTGCTTTTTTGGAGGGGAAGGAGTTAAGCAAAAAGCAATCTGAGGCCTTAAGACAGAGATACCAACTAAGAGCTTTCATTGTCAGCTACTATATTCATCTTCTCTCAAAATGTTTCTTCCTGGGCAGTGTCAGAAACATAGTGGTGAAATAAATGAATTATTAATGTCCAATAGTGCAGAAAATCTGGTGATCCACCTTAATAAAAAATGAGAAGGGTTAGTTTTGACAGCTTCAGTGTAGACCTTCATCTATATGTACAGATTCAGGGAAGGTGCAAGGGGGCAAATAAACAGGCAAATGGGAGGAGTTACCAGGAGTTACCAGCAGGAGATCACAGGGCTCTCTCCACACAGTTACACTAAGAGACCTTTGATTCAGACAAGAAGTTAAACCTGTAATTTCCTATCAATTAGCTACACTTACAGATAGAAGGGAATTCTGTAAATTGATTTTTCCCTCTGGATCCCCAACTCTTGCTACTATTTCCTTGCTAGTGTTGCCATAAATTATTTATTTAGAATGCTGATAATAACTAATTGCTTTGTGAAAGCCAACAACAGATTTGTTTGTATGTGCTGTAATCCACAAAAATTATGTTAGAAGTGTAAGCCTGGAAGGTGCTGAGTACCACTCACTCCTGTTATGTCTTCTGCACCTTTCCATTTTGAAATTATAGTCATACACAAATAAGACAATATTTAAAATTTTGATTAATACAAACAAAACAGCCACAAACTAGAGACCTTATTAAATATAAGTGAAATCTTTACTGGGCTGTATTTATTGCATTTTATCCCATTTTATATATAAGCACAGGGAAATATGATGAAAAAACCACAAAAGATAACAAAAACAAATTAACAACAAAACAGCTATAGAAACAAAGAACATTCTCTCGAGAGTTAGCTTGTAACACTTTCTACTTTTATTGAGGCTGGCCAAATGGAAGAATAACTTAGTTTGTTAGTCGCTCAAGTCTGTTGAAAATAACATTTCTCTTAGTGTTGTGGTTCCACCTGTCTAACAAAGAAATGTATGAACTGTAAATTCTCACCTAAGGAGAGCTGTATCTGTCTGCCAACATGGGAGGTTTACATCTGTCATAGGAAAAGTGTTCAAGCAACATTGTCAGAAAAAGGTTAATAAGCCACCATCAATACTCTGTTAATATTTAATATGTGTAATTGGATGAGAATATGTGTTTAGGTGCTAGTTGTTTTTTAAGAAAGTGATGCAGGGCTTGAAGTGAAGTACATTAAGGATACACTTAGACACGTAGTAAACCATACAGCATAATTGTTGAAAGGAGGAAAATGCATCTCCACCTATACATACAGAAGGTAAAAACTATAAATTGATTTTGAATTCCATTTCAGTAGCAAGTAATGATATTGATCTAAATTCAAAAATTTAGACATTGTTTTGACAAGATGTGTAAAACTGAACTCTTCTGATATTCCTAAACTTACTTTTTGAAAGTACTTTCTTTAGTAAGTCTGTTCATTTCTGCCACATTAAAAAAACCTAGTGAAAATAGGAAACTTTTACTTTGGGAATGCAGAATTTTAGACATACTAGAACATGTTATTAGCTATACAGCCTTGTAGGTGTAGAAACCACTTTATTTCATCCTATTATGTTAAAGAAAAATGCCACCTAATGAATACGGTATTTATATATTCAGATGGCATCTCTTTTTTGGTACATCCTGAGTAAGAGTAAAAATATATCAGTGAAATATTCCAGTTATAAAATGGTTTAAAATAAGCCATCTCCTTCTAATGATGGCATTCAATTACATTAACTAGTTATTTCTGTATGATACATGAAAAAATTCATGCCGTATTCAAACTCTGACACTAAAGGGCTTTTTTGAGTTATGTAGCATATTCACACAGGAATAGTAATCTTGCATAAAATACTTTAATGCTCACAGTTTAGCTGTTGCATCTATTTTAGGTATTTTGAAATATCATGAAGCTTTAAAAAATGTTTTGCTGCAGCATATAAAAGTCACTTAAAAGACAAATGGCAAACCTGTCATCGAGGCTTGACCCCATTTTATTATTAGTTATGGTAATGTGTATGTTAAAACACTTGAAGTTTTACTGGGTTAGCCTGTTGTGAGTAATTTCTGAAAACTAGTTTTAAACATTGTTTTAAACACACTTTAATAGCTGTACAACATATCTGTTTGTCTTTTGGCACTTTCTCTGCATCATGAAACAGATAGTTTCCTGTTGGTAAGATTTATTAGAATTAAATGAATCTGATGATGAAAAATACTCTGGTCCACATGATATTGCTGCTGAAGTAGGCTTTTTTGATTTTTGTCAAATTACTTGATGTGATCTTAAAATCAATTTAAACAGCAATTTAATTAATTATATTGCTAATAGTTAAAGGACCAAAATATCATAACACTGTGTATGGATTTAGATTTCCTTCTCCTGAAACATTATTCTATTTCAGTTCATTATTTTCTTTAAAAATGCATATTTCAGTCTCAAAAATTTTATTAAGGTAGTTATATGAAGTTTCTTCCTTTAAAAATAATTTTAAAATATTAAATTTTTAAAAATCAGAATAAATTGAAAAAGACAAATCCACAGAATTTTATGATTTTATTAATTTGGATAAAAAAAGATATCACAGTTTAATTTTTCTCTTCCAAAGAAGAACAGAAGTTCTCCTCAGGGCGGGAAAATTTCTTTTTTCCTACTCTTAATCCAAATTCAGACTATGTAGTCACATGTAAAATCTCATGTATGTTATGTTTTTGTTACAATAAAGAGTAAAATATGGCATTTTTTTTAGGTGATTGTGCAATTTCAGCAATTTTTCTCTTAAAAATATAATTAATCCAGTTGCATATATTGTATAGCCAAGTAAATTTTTGCCTAATGTGAACTAATGAACTAATGTATTCTTGGGTTACAGACTATGACACATTCCTACCTTTATGTGGATATGTATTAAAAAATATGAATACAAGTATATGACTGTCTCCTTTAAAAATAGAAAATCTAAAACTTAGCATTTCAGTTTAAAGCAGAACATTTATATTTATTTAGGCTGTTTTATAAAACAGCTGAGACAACAGAAAAAAGGAAGATATAGCATAGAATTGATTCTCCTCATCAGACACGAAGATCATCCATAGTTTCGAATTCTTTTTCACTTAGTAAACACTGAGTTGTATTTCCTCAAGTTGCCTAATTTATCAGGTGTCTGTGACGAATTTTGGGAGGAGGTTTATGGAATCTGCTTCCACGGGGCTGGTGATGTATTCACACACATTTTTCTCTCTAACAAGAAGAACTCGCTGCTTTCATCGTGAATATGTAAAGAAAATAATATTTAATTGCCTTATATTAACAACATGCATTTAGCAAAATTAGGAATGTCTTATTTGAATTTTTTTGCTTTGAAATTTTTCTGGATTTCTACATATTTGGAAGCTGGAATAATATAGCCATTTCTGTATGGAATAATACTATCAGTATTTGGCACTATCAGTAAAATTTAACCCTAAGTACTTATGGCCTATGAATAAATGAAATAGACTCTATCATCTGTTCACCAATTCTTAATGTTAGCCCACAGAGCTCTCTTTTACACTAGATGCAAAAGTGTATGAAGTGATATATTCATTGGTATGTTTATATAAGTACTGCAGTGCATAACAGGGGTTAATTTTTATCACCATGGACAGTATACACTATGGATGAAGTTCCAGGTTTGGAGTTCCAAAGTGAGGCAGATGGACTTTATCAAGGGGTTAAATCAAAGCAATGCACAGGCTTCCCTTTTTTATCCTCTTTTACTTTTTTCTTCCTGTCATTGCCACTGGTACTGATAGAGATGACTAATAAGCAATAAAGAAACAGGAAGAATTTTTCAGCAAGCAAACATGGGCTAAAAGTGCAAACACCATGTATACATCTGAAAGCAGAATGAAGGGTAAAATACCCAGCTCCTGCTTCAGTTTTGGAGTCAGCCTTCCGAAACTGTGAGAACAAGAAGGATAATTAATTTGCTTACAGTACTGACATTCAGGTTTCTTCAGTAACACCTTTTAGTCTACCTCAGTGAAGACAGAGTCTAAAATGAACAGTAAAACAGTCATAAAATTTACTCATTGGAGAAAGAAATCTGAGTTCAGTAATGTTCAGTACCTTTTCTTCTCTTCATCAACTTTCTATCTCTTCTGAAATGCCTATATACCAAGTGATATTTAAGTTAAATACCTCATTTTTTTTCCCTAATTTTATCTGTGAACCTGATTTTTTTCTTGTTCATACTAATATGAGCGACTACCAATGCCACTTAAAAAGGCTTAATGGCATATGATTATATTTTCATTTTTTTCCTTTCAGGAGTGCCTAGAGATTAGTTGTGACAACAGTGAATGTTTCTGTGCTTGACTTTCTTTCTTAGATATGTGTCTTGGGACAGCTCCATATTGCTAATAGGGCACAAATAAAGGAGTTCTGTCAAGGTCTGCTAGGGTTTTAATGTCTATGTGACTCAGTACAAAACCATATAGCAATACATGCCCGGGTCCCAGATGCAGTATAGCTGCATTTGAGAAGTAATAGCCATGACTAATTCAATCAAGCTTAGAGCTGCACTGAGGCAACTCTCTATGTCTAGTTCAAAAGCTGGCTTGGACACAGGGAGTTTGAGTACAGCTGCACCACAGTACGTAGCTATTACAAAGAACACATTTATCAAGTGGCATTTATCTCCCTGGCATGTGAGTAAACCAAGTAAAATGCCAGCAGTGTCAGTTTTTAGAGGAATTCTCTCCTTCAGTTGCTTCACTTGAAGGCAAATGAAAGAAACTGCTGGGACTAAGAAAATTAGTTGTTTGGATTCAAGAAAATGTATTTCATTATATCTATGAAATGCATCAGGTAAGAATATGTCCTAAATACCCAAGTTATGTATAAGATGTATGGGCTGATTTGTTGGTACAAATGTTATAAAAATAATATAACTGTTAGCATTTCACACTGAGCTGTAAACTTGATGAAGCTGAAATGTGTCCTAAATTCAAGTAGCACTTGGGTAAAAAGGGTGTCTAGAAATGTTTTCCTTCAGTTTCTCTCTCCTTTGCTGTCGATGATCTAGTTCAATCTACTTTAAACTCTCTAACCTAATTTTTAGTTGCTCATTTTTTGTCTGTTTGGTTTCAGGTGGTGGTTTTTTGTTTGGTTTGGTTTGTTGGGTTTTTTTAAGAGAAAATTTAAGCCAGATTGTCGCCTCCCCAGCCTGCCCCTGCAATGTATGACCTATACACAAATAGCAGCTTTTTTTTTTTTTTTTTGCTACTGTTTTTCTGGTGTCCTACCTAGGGATGAGTGGTTATTCAGGGGAAGAAGATACCTAGCAACAGAAACTGTAAAAAATTGTCTCCTTTACCTCCTTCCTAAGGAGCCCAGTGAAACAAGATGCTGAGGCAAAGAGCAATAAAAGGTGGTCAGAGTGTTTCTATTGCAGAAGACACATGACTGCTCAGAGGCTACAACAGTTGATATAAATTAGAGTATCTTTCAAACTGCTGTAATGTGGCTGAGACAGCCCCATCATAACTGGCTTGGCTGCATCCTGTTCAGCCCTGTAAAGAGAAGGTGGATGTCGCAAAAAGTCATTTTGTAAGAGTGCATTAAAAATCTCTGTAACCTTATATAGATTAGGAAAACAACATTATACTTTCTGTATTATTTAAAAACATGGAAAGTAGATACTAAATATGCAAAAAGATACAAGAATGACATTTTTTATTAAAAAGAATGAAAAATTCTTCAGAGGAAATTGTAATGTTATGAAAAATTTCAGACCATCTTCAGGGAGATTAGTCAAAATAGCTGTTAGCTGGATCCTATTCATAAGCATTTCAAAGAAGATAATAATGAGGACAGAAAATTGATTTTTAGGTGGAACAATAAAAGATCAATTGTAACAATCACAGAAAAGCATCCAAGGCTCCAGAGATATCATTCACTCCTAATTATTAATTAGAGATCATCAACTACTATGATATTTAATCTGTTGTAAGCCAATTTGTATTTTCTATCCATAAAAAAAAAAAAAAAAAATGGAAAAGCATGAAATATTGTCATATGCTATATGAAATATACTCAATTCTGCACTGGTGTAGCCTCATCATTTGGGTACTGTGTGCAGTTTCGAGCAACATTATAAAAAATATATCAAGTTACCAGAGTGTGTCCAAATAAGGGCATTGAAGAAGGTGAAGGGTCTTGAGGGGAAGCCATATGAGGAGCAGCTGAGGTCACTTGGGCTATTCAGCCTGCAAAAGAGGAGACTGAGGGGAGATCTCACTGCAGTTACATCTGCCCCATGAGGGGAAGAGGAGGGGCAGGCACGGATCTCTTCTCTATGGTGACCAGTGTCAGGACTTGAGGGAGTGGCCTGAAGCTGTGTCAGGGGAGGTTTAGGTCAGATATCAGGAAAATGTTCTTCACCCAGAGGGTGTTTGAGCATTGGAGTGGGCACCCAGGGAAGTGGTCACAGCACCAAGCCTGGCAGAATCCAAGAAGCATTTAGACAACATTCACAACATACATGGTGTGACTCTTGGGGTGTCATGTGCAGAGTCAGGATTTGGACTTTGATAATACTTTTGGATCCCTTCCAACTCAATATTCAGTAATTCTATGATTCTATCAAATATTACGTTTGAAATCTGACTCCAGCACTGAATATGATGCTAATAAAGTTGTATTTTAGTCTAGTAATATAGGTGTCCTTTGGCCAGAAGTAATAGCATGATAATAATTACACGAATAAATAACTGTATTTCAGAAAAAAAAAAAGCACGGCAAAACTAATTAAATGTAATACAATTATCAAGACTTTAAATGGAGAAAACACAATGGTTTTGGGAAAGCAAAATTTAGACCTATGGCAAGTACAGCTCCTTGGCAGAAATGAGCCAGGTAGTGGTATGTGGGTGGAGATGCTTAAATCATAACTGGAACTCCTGGAGCCTGTTCTTCAGTGAGCTGCTAAATTCTCAAGCATATTCCAAACATGAAAATTAAGCACTTGAAGGGCTTTGCAATGAAATCCTGTACTTGAGTGAATCCCATCTAAAAGAAGTTTTAATACTCAAAAGTGTAGTCTTTTTCTTAAATGCTCTAAAAAGATGGCACCAGTAAATCATTACTGCCTTGCTAAGGATGAGCTCTGCAAGGTGCTGAGCAAAGTGTCACTTATGCAGCAAAGTTTTAAAGCATGTGCTTAGCCACATAACACCCCAGGGAATAAAGCCTTAAGTGACCTTTTCCCTTTCTACTTTAGAAGATCACCACCCACAGTGGCTGGTTTCTATTTTGGCAAATAGATGCAGCACTCAAAATGTACTTAGTAAAAAACTTTCTTACAACATTCAACATTTTGATTTCCAGTTTAAGCAAAAAAAGGAAAAAGGAAAACACTTTGAAGAGAGTACCTGGCTTTATTTCAGTCCGTGAATCTGCTTAAATTCACTCTAAGAGGTCAAAAGAAAGAGGAAAAAGTCTTATTTTGAGTGGCAGGATTGCATTCAGATTGATTTTGTTTACTTTGATGATTTGACATTTCATTTGCACAGACTCGGCTGTTATAGAGGATATAAAAAACCACTTGTTCATGGCCATATTTTTCCCCCATTCATTATGCGCATTAAGTAAGACTTTATTCAAAGAAATAAAGCAGTGTAGACTGTGGGCCCCAAGAACAGTTCTTGGACTCACAAGCTCTAATTTTCCTCTGTGACCTTGATTATAGCTCCTAGTTGGTCTCCATTTTCCAGTTGATACAATGCAGTTATACCTATAGGTTCAGCAGCCTCAAAACAAAGAATAGGAGCAGAACCTGGTGGCAAAGACCTTAAAAAAGGCTGAGTCACTGAGTGCCCTTCCTCATCCATGTCTTCATTGGTAAGACTTCTGTCCACAAATCCCAGGTTCCAGTGGGAAAATCTGACATAAGCAAGACTTGATGGAAGAGGATCAGATTCAGGAATGTTTACAATAACAAGATACACACAAGTCACTGAGATCTGACAGGATTCATGCATGAGTGCTGAGGGCACAAAGTGAATCACAGGAAATTCTGACAAAATATGACAAGTAACAACTTTTTTGTTTCTTTTTATGTGTTGTGGTTTGTTTTTTTCATTTGTTTGGGGTTTTTTTCTGTTGGGTTTTTTTTTGGTTGGTTGGTTGGTTGGGTTTTCTTGGTTTTTTTGGTGGTTTGTTTGAGTTTTTTTGGGTTTGGTTTGGTTTGGGGGTTTTTGTCTGTTGGTTGGTTTTTTTTACCAGTTTGTTTTTTTACCAGTGACTTGCCCAAAAGGTTATCTGTTACTACATTTAACTAATCTTATTTTAAGATCTGACCCTCCTCTGCATTTGGTGATCTCTGTAGATGTGGGCTCGCTGCAATTGGGTGATTTGTCTTTCAAAGGCAAAATACAAGACTTACATTTAAATTCCTAAACCTGGGATGCTTTTTTTGTATTAACTATTTGTATTTGACCCATAGTAGAACAGAGTTTTGCAGACATGTATAGTAGGTACTAATTATTCAATGACTAAACCGAGTTCTGAAGATATAACTACTAATTATACACTATCTTTTTCTAACCTGAGTTTATATTACTATTGCTTTGGCTGGTAAAAGACTTGCTAGCTTGCAAGCATACTGTTATTATGAACTTCTCACAAATTGTATCATGAAAGCTGTATAAAATAGATAATGCCCTCTGTCCTACTTTGTTTCATAATTTGAGTGAAAAACAACCCTATTACTTAATCATATCTCCTTTTCTCCTTTAGAAGATGTCATTAACAAATCTTTTCAACTCCATGAATAAGTAAAATTACATATTCAGAATGTAAATGTTTTAAAACTCTAAAAATGTATCTAGAATAGTTTAATTGAATCCTGAAGATATGTGGAAAATGAAAACCGCTCCCAGCAAATTAATAGTAGCTCTGAATATTCAAGTAGCAGAGTGAAAACTGCTCTTATAATTAGGATTCAATGAAAGTAAGCTGCATTTATAGCTGTTATTCTCAGCTTTTTTGTGATACTTCTTCTAGGGACATGATTTTGTGTATTTTCCTAATGAATGAGTGCAGCTGTGCCTTTTAATTCAAAGGATACATTCTTTTAGCTTTAAAATTGACAGCAACTATGCAAAAATGATATCTTTAAAATCTAGTTTATAAAACACATGCTTTATTCTATCAGCCACTGTTCTTTTTTCTTTATGAGACTTTGTTCATGTTTTGATACTAAGCATAGATGTAGATGCAGTCGTATAAACTGATATAAGCATTTTGATTCCTTTTTTTCCAAGAGGCATTAATAGGGCTGCACAAAAGGAGCAAGTAACAAATTATATTTTGCCAAGACTATAAAAATGAGCTACTGAAATAATAAAAATTATATTATTCCAGGACAACATAGAATTAACGGGGCTTTTAATAATCAAATGAAACCCAGAAGTATTCAAGGCAGAATGGGGTAAATTCCTGTTTAGAATTCTGGAAAAAATATAGTAGTATAACTCCTACTCTAAAAAAAAAAAAATGCAAATAGAATTTTATTCTTTGTGATTTGAGTAATGTTAATACTTTAGTCGTGGATTTGGGTGCATTTGCTAATAGATTTGTAAAAGACTGTCAGTTCTAAAAATACTTTTATAAAATAGTGACTTAGCTGCTGAATATCCTGAAAGACTTAATCACAGTTTTCATATCAAGTTGTTATGCCAAACCCACCATTTCTACATTGAAGAGAAGACCAAGTTGAAATATCTTTGTCTTTCTGTAAAACTGATTGTCATTGTATACACTTGAAATGTTGACTGTTTAATTCATGTTTTGTTTCTGAATATTGTTAATCATTTTAGTCAGTTCATGATATAGTGAACTGTCGACAACATTTACAAAAGGGAACCTCCAATTCAAGCAGTACTAGATCATCTCTTCTTGTTCTTTATATTCTTCAAAAAACATCATTGACAGATGAGTGCTTTGTTTTAGTTTATTTTTGGGTGTTGAATGAATTTAGGTGTCTAAATATTTTTTGTAATAGAAAATTATTTTAAGTTCTAATGAAAAGTGTTAAAAATAATAATGTGTTAAGTAAAAAGCTTATTATTGATGTAGATGTAAATACATTAAAAATATTCCTACCAAATACATTGTTGTCTGAACAACCTTGATCATAACTCATAACACCATATCCGCTTTCAAGAAATAGCCCAAATGTAATTCTTTATAGTCTAATATGCTCTGTTTACTGTCATATGTTAATAATAACATCTAATCCTTTTCTCTGTGTCTCTGTCTGTCTCTGTGTCTGTCTCCATGTCTCTCTTCATGTGTTTCTCTGTCTCATTCTTTGCTTCCCTCTGTGTCTCTGTCTGTCCCTCCCCCTGCCCCTTCTCTCATATATAAACATCTATGGATTTGAGAATTTCAATTGGCAAGAAGCCTGAATGTGATTCAGAAGATGAGGGTTTGTCCTTATACTGTTAGCATAGGGCTCCAGGAGCTTTTGCATTATTGGGAAAATACATTTGCCTTCACCCCTAGCAACACTTTTTCACCATAAAACAGGAATAGAATTTCCAAATATGTATTGCAGTCTTTACTGAAGTCATCTTAAATCTCTGTCCAGAGAATATGAAAACTCATGTGACAACGATTCAAATCAGGATAAGCAGTAGAGACTTCTGTCCATTTTGTAGCATCACATAATCACAGAACAGCTGAGGCTGAAAGGAACCTCTGAGATCTTCAGGTCCAATCCCCCTGCTCAAGTAGTCACCTAGAGCCTATTCAGGATTCATTTCTAGGTGGGTTTTGAGTGTCTTGAAGGATGGAGACTACGCAAGATCTCTGGGAGGCCTGTGCTGCTGCTGTGTCACCCTCACCTTTTACAAAGTATTTTCTGGTGTTCACATGGACCCTCCTGTGTTTCAGACTGTGCCCATTGCCACTTGCCAGGTGACTGGACATCACTGAAAACAACCTGGCTTTGTTTTCTTCACACATTCCCTTCAGTTATTTTTGTACACTCACAAAGATCACTGTCTGAACTTTCTCTTCTCCAGGGTGAAGGGTCCTGGCTTTCTCAGCCCTTCCTCACAGATGTTCCAGTCTCTGCATCATCTTAGTTACCCATTGTTGGACTTGCTCCAGTAGCTTTTTATCTCTCTTGTGCTGAGAAGCTCAGAACTAGACACAGTACTTCAGGCGTGGCCTCACCAAGTGCTGACTAGAGAGGGAGGATCACCTTCCCAACCTGCTGATTAATCAGGGGGATCACCTCCCCTAATCTGCTGCTCCCCAACTTTGTGTAATGCAACACAGGATCCCAATTGCCTTCCTTGTGGCAAGGGCCAGCCGCTGGTTTATGTTCAACTTGGTGCCCACCAGGCCCTTTTCTGTAAATTTACTTTCCAGCTGCGAGCCTGAGCCTGAGAATATATTGGTTCCTAGGGCTGCTCCTACCCAGATGAAAGACTGTGTGTCTCTTTGTTCAGCTTCATGGTGTTTGTTTGTTCTTTCATTTACCAAAACCAATGGTAATAAAATTATATCCATATGTGGAGTATTTTAATGAGACCTTGTTTATGTTGTTATTGACTCTTCTCTGAAAAACAGCTTGAAATAGCTTTTCAACTTTCCACATGTTCATCATTCCCAAAATTCTCCAGATATTCATGGCAAATTTTCCAGTTACTTGAAGTATCATTGCGTTCACTGAACATATGTTAAGGTTATAAGCAAATGTGAAAGCTGCATTGTTATTATTTTGAGAATTTATTTTCACATGCCTAAGCACCTGTTTAAATAAGAATTAGAAAATAGCCTATTAAAAATAAACAATGTAAGTCAAGTGCAATTGTAGCAAAAAGAAAATTTCAATTTACCACCACCCTCTAGGCATTTTTTTTTCCTCAGCATAGTTTTTAAGCTAAAAATTTTGCATCATATGCAGCAAGTCAACAGATCTGCATAATTACAAAATAAGGGTGACAAAAAAGTTTTGAATGAAAAAATGTATTCAGTTGTAAGATGTCACTTCTAACTGGGGAAGTCCATTTGGGATTATGGTATTGTGTGAGACAGGAAGATGGAAGCATTTGACTATTTAAAGAAATGAGGAAGATGTTAAATTTTAGTTTAAGATTTTCTAGTATATATTCTCTAAACAGAATAAATTAAGCACAATATAGAAAGAAACTTTATAAGCCAGAAAGAAAAGATATAAAGAAGACATACTTCTCTTTAATTTTTCCCTATTGTAGACATTTTATGGTTCTTTTCCAGACTGTTTTAAATTAAACTTATTTTCTTTAATGATTACTAATTTTTTGTACTATAACAGCAAGTTTTCAGTTCCTTCACCAATGTATTATTTTTATCTCTATCTTCCATTTTGCACAAAACAAACTCCAGTTGGAATGAAAGCCCATGGATGAGAGGGGAAATGAATTTCCTCTTGAAGTAGTATGTTAGCTAAACTTAACATGATAGCAGTTGTTAAAACTTTTTTATTAAGCTTTTATTGTTGTTGAGTTCACTGTTCTAGGAGTTTAATTTCAGCAATATCTATTCTTCATTAAATGAGAGTGTATGCTGAACACGAAAAGAAACATTCTTGACTCACTGAGGAACTTCTTCAGACAATTTTCTATTCCACAGGAGTTAGATTTTTCTGGTATATTTGATACTAAAAAAAAAATTATACTACTTGGGAGTAGTGTGCTATATTGTAGTGTGAGAGTATTATAATGTTATAGTGAAGCCCTTTTGAAAAGTCTGACTGATACTTCTAAGAAAACTGGCATCTGTTGAACAATTTCAGCAAGAGGAAAAGAAGAAAGTAAATAGAAGATTCCAGACTGAACACAAAATAGACCACAAAGAGAGACAAATAACCATTCATCTGGTCAATACATAAAAAAAGCACTGTATGGGAAACTCCATTAGGGATAGCATAGTACATTCACTCAATAAAGACCTTCAAAGACATGGGTAGTTGCTAAACACAAGAACTAAACATAAAAAGAACGATCTTTTCAGTTACTGAGTAACAGGTCTCAAATCCAACATGAAAATCTGCCATAGCTTCAAGTCCAGGTGGGGGAAAAAACGAATGACAAGAAGGCATAGTTTTTGAGGAACAAAATTTCAGTCTGTTATTTCCTTTTGTCTAGAATTAAGGTACTTTCTGTTTTCTTAGTGAAAGATCTAAGTAAAATACACATTTTGTTTTTCCTTTAGATTGTTTTTATCCTGGAAATGTAAACAGTTGAGAAGATAAAGTTTCTGAACTGGTTAATTGACATACAAATAAAGTAATGCATAGATGAGTATTTGAAAGGATTTTAAAGGTAGACATTTTATTTGTTTTAATAAAACAACTCATCTTTCAAGAATCTAGTTCTGAGTTGCCCCATGCTATTGCCATTTTTAGAGCTGCTGAAGGATAATATGCAAATTCCAAGCATTCATCCAATGAGATCATATTATTCATTAAATCACTATGTAACAGTGTGGTTTGACTGAAGATGTTTGTCCCTTCATTTTGCTTTAGAGTGAGAAAAGTGCTATCTGAAGCAGAGGAAAATTGTAACATTACACTTCAGAAATGTTTTCTTAGCTAGAATAAGCTGTCAAAATTTGTTCTGAGTACAATTGCGATCAAATGTTTGTATAGATTAGAATGTCAGGAACATAAATTTTCTAATTACACTGAAGTTTTTACACTCAGCTGTTTTGGTGTATAAGCTGACTGGTCGTCATTCATGGTAATTGGAAGAAGGTTAATGGAATAGCCATCTTTAGAAATAAGAAGGAAGTCCATGGAACCACAAGTCGTTCAGCCTCTCATGAGGCCTCAAGAAAACTATGGGAAAAACATTTCAAAGACATCAAGAACAAGTAGAAGAAGCTGATAGGGATTTACCAAGGACAAATTATACCTATCAAAATCCATTTTCTTCTGGGATGAGATCACTAGTTTGGTTGTTAAAAAGTGTGAGAACTGGATGTCATTTACAATCAAGATTTTTGGCATAGTCTCTTATAGTCAGATTGTTGTGATATAGAGTGGATAGAGGACCATAAGTATTGTTCAATATTTTTGTTAACATCTGAAATTATAACAAATAGTGCAGTCTAAGTAAGTTTGTGCTCCACATCAGTTATAATGTCAAAACTAATTTGGAGGATGTGGTTAATATGCTGGAAGGCAGGATTGAATAAGCATTTAAAGGAATGTGGAAAAGCTCGAGAAATGGGTCCTCATGAAATTCAACAACTGCAAATGCCAAGCCATGCATCTGTAGATTATAGATTATATATGCCCTCCACAAGTACAGATTTGGAGTTCACCAGCTAGAATGCAGATTGACAGAAAAAATTCTGGGTGCAATGGTTAACTACTAAACAGGAACCAGCACTGCACCCCCTGTGGCAAATTAGCCCACTACCTCCTGGGCTACTTTAGCTAGGGTGCAGCTGGGAATATTAGGGAATGGACCCTGTCTTCTATTGAGAATATGTGAGACTCTACCTGGAGTTCTGTATTCAGTTCTGGCCTCCCCAGTGCAAGAAGTCTTGGCTGTGGAAAGACTGTCCAAAACTGTGGACATATTTGAAAGACTTAAGCAAGTAAGAGACGAAAGGTTCTGTGCCTTGTAAGTATGGACCAGAGCCTCTTTTTTGGGAGTAAGTGCCCCCAGTGCTTGAGAGAGAAGGTACATATCACAAGGTTTCACCTGCATGACCACAGAGGGGGCATAACAAAGTGGAATGGAAAACCCATCTCAGCCACTGCAGCATGGGTTGTGACTTGAGAGGAAGAACAACCACCACAGGAAATTCTTCAAGAATAGATACCACTCCAGTTTCCAATGCACATCCTCAGACAGAATAGGAGGGCTAATATTACTTCTAATTCTCTTGAAGGGATGTGCAGTTCACACTTGCAAGAAGTGAGGAAAGAGTAGTATGACCAGAAAGAGAGGACCCCTGCCTTCAGCCACGTGGAGGAAAAAGACAATTGGATCTATTGCACAGTGTGGATCCAATGGATCTGATGGCCTGGCACATCAGACCCACAGGAGTACAAGGCTTTGGCTGATACCAGCACACAATGTACCCTGAAGTCATCAAGATACGTAGGGGCAGAATCCATGTGTATTTCTGAGTGACAGGAAGATCCCAACAGCTGACTGGAATCTGAAATGAGCCTGACTCAGAATGAGTGGCAAAAACACCCAATTGTGACTGGTCCAGAGGTCCCATGTATCCTTGGTACCGCAGGGGAGAGTATTTCACAGGCCCTAAAAAGACATCACCGGTCTTTTGGCATAGCTGCTCTAGAGACAGAGGAAATTAGACAGATTAATACCTTGCCTGTTTTCTCAGAGGACTCTCCTGTTGTGAGGCTGATGAGGGTCAAAGAGTGACAGGTACCTATCACTACCACTACAGTGTACCACCAACAGTACCAGCCAGGACTCTGTGATCACCATCCATGAGATGATTCATGAAGTGGAGAGTCAGAGAGTGGCCAAAAAGTCTCACTCACACTTTAATAGTCCTATAAGGCCAGTACTTAAGTACAGTGGAGATGAACACTGACAGAAAACTATTGTGGCCTGAATGAAGTCACACCAGCACTGCCACTGTGCTGGACATGCTGGAACTTCAGTACACACTGGAATCCAAGGAAGAAATGTAGTGCCATCATCAACACTGCTAATACATTTTTTCTCCATTTCTCTGGCAACAGAGTGTAGGCCACAGTTTGCTTTCACCTGGAAGGTTGTCCAGCACACCTGGAATTGACTGCCCCAGGGGTGGAAACTCACTATTTGCTGAGTGATCCAGACTGCACTGGAAAAGGGTGAGGCTCTAGAGCTCTTGGAGTACATTGATGATATCATCATGTCATATCATTGGGGCAACATAGCAAGGGAAGCTTTTGAGAAAGGGGAGAGGATGATCCAGATCTTCTTGAAGGCTAGTTTCCTGCCCAAGAAATTCAGTTTTTAGGAGTAGAATAGCAAGATGGACATTGTCAGTCTCCAATGGATGTGGTCCACAAAACAGCAGCTATGTCCCCATCAGCCATCAAGAAGGAAACTCAGGCTTTCCTGTGCACTGTGGGATTTTGGAGGATGCATGTTCCAGTCAGACTGTGAGCCCTCTCTGTCATGTGACACAGAAGAGGAGTGGTTTTATGTGGAGTCCTGAACAACAGCAATCTTTTGAACAAATTAAACAGGGATTGTTCATGCAGTAGCTCTTGGGCCACTCAGGATAGGACATGATCTGAAAACTGGGGAAAATAGTCCTTCCTGGGGTCTATGGCAAAAAGTGCCTGGGAAGACTCAAGGGTCAAGGATGACCCGGGGGTTCTGGAGGGGGAGGTATAAAGGATCCAAGGCCTGCTACACCCCAACTGAAAAAGAGAGACTGGCAGCTGTGCGGGTTGGAGCTGCTTCAGAAATGATTGGCACTGAAGCACAGATTCTTCTGGCATCCCATCTGCCAGTCCTGGGCTGGATGTTCAAAGGGAAAAGTTCCATTATTACTACTTGGAGTAGTAAGAAGATCATGCTGATCACAGAGAGAGTTTGAATAGGAATCCCTAATCAGCCAGGGATCTTGTAAGTCATCGCAGACTGGCCCGAAGGTGGACATTTTGCATTATCATCGTCATTGGAGGAGAAGGAGAAGGTGACATATGCTGAGAAGGGCCCACCATATAATCAGTTATCAGAAAATGAAAAGCAAGATGCTATCGTTATGGTAGTTCCTTCTGTATTGCAGGGATACATTGAAAATGGAAAACTACTGTATGGCATTCTATGTAACAAGTCACAGAAGTTATTTAGGGAGAAGGTGGATCAAGTCACATTGCAGAGCTCAGAGCTGTCCAGCAGAATTTAGATATCACTGAACAAGAGAAATGGCCAGCGTTCTACCTCCACACCAACTTATGGATGGCAGAAAATACTCTGTGGGGCTGGCTGGACCAATGGGAAAGGAACAATTGTCAGCACATAGGTAAACCCACCTGGGCTGCTGAATTGTGACGAGATGTCTCTGCCCTGGTGGAGAAGTTAGCTGCCAAAGTACATCATGTAGGCTCACGCATACAAAAGTCGGGCTGCTGAAGAGCATTGCAAAAATGGACAGGTGTTTCTAGTAAATTGTTCTTATCTCAGCGCATGATCTTTACCTTATGTGGCTCAAATTCTTAACTCCATCCCACTGCAGTGGGAAGGGAGGGAGAAGGAGAGCAGGAAACTGGCAGCTTAGCTTGGGAGAGACTCGGTGGGGGAACTGAATTGAGGAGCACCACTCCTAAACCACAACAGGCATGTAGTGGGCAAATGTAGCAATGGGTACTTAGAGAAGATGTAGAATCTGAACCACTGCTGGAGATGTAAGAATATCTACTCACCATTTGACTAGAGACGGTCTGAGCCACCTGGTGTGCCTTACCCTGCTGCATGGAAGAAATCAGACTAGATGAGCAACAGAGGTCTATCTTCTATCCTGACCTATGCTATGATTCTATCTGTTCAACATTTAAAGATTAAAGGAAAAACTTTTGTATCACTGACCAGGATTCATTTCCTAGTACAGGTCTGCAAGTTTTAGAAAGCTATTATTTTCTTCAAGTTGCATGTTAAAAATGGGTTTGACTATGCCAACACCCTCACAGAAACTCTGCTAGAGTTTCTGATATACAGGAATTTTGTTTTGTCTGATCTCAAATCCACCATAACTTAGCACACAGTGTTAACTAAAATATTTGTCAAGAAAAGTTAAAATGAGCCAGTCAGATCTGATTCTCAAGAAAAAATACCTTCCTATTTTAGTCACATATCCTGTAACTAAAATGTTAAAAAAGAGATGTCCAATGGCTGGTCTTAACTAGATTGATTAATATTGTTAATAAAGAATAATAAAGTGTAGTTAAATTTAATTGTAGAATTGGAAATAAAGGTGATACATTTTATTCTAGCGGTGCTTTCAAGGTTTCTGAACTACAAAAAGTTATAATTTTTGACAATTAGGGCTACAGCTTGGACAAGTAGTATGGATTTTATCTTTTACACTACCCTTAATTATCTGTGTTAGGGCTACAGCTTGGACAAGTAGTAGGGATTTTATCTTTTACATTACCCTTAATTATCTGTAGTAACTCAAAACACAGTAAACATTCAGGTCATGTGTAACTGTTTACCTACTCTTTTATTTTATTGTAACTATTATGATAAAAAGTAGGAATATTTGGTTTCTAAACATTCTCTTTTTATTTAGCCTTTTTGGTGAAAACTGATCTAACCATGCTACTTACATTTGATATAATTTGATATACATACTATTTTCTTTTGAATCAAACAAAATGCTCCTGACATTTTGTGATACATGGCTTTTCAAAAGTGGCTTTAATGCCACAGAGAATATTAGAACTACCAAAATGTTGATTTTACTGAAGTAATTTTAATGATCTACATGTGACTGTTCTGGATAATTTAAATGATCCAGTGGATAAAAAATTATTTACTCAAACATTTTTTGGTATTTTTTCAATCCTCTGAGTATGCTGATTTTTGTCAGACTATGGTATTTTGCTGCCTTCTCAATCTATATTATTCTTATTTTGTCTTACTTCATATATTCATGAGGGAATGATAGGAAATATCATCTATATTAACCTTCAGTAATTTTTAATTCTGCCTCAATGTCAGACTACTGACTTCTATGTCATATTCATCATTAAGTTGATTCTGTATTTGAAAAAAAGTAAATACAATAACAGTTTATTAGCTACTGCTCCATTTTTAAATTTTCATTCCAGTTGTAGGGGAAAAAAAAGAGCAAATACAGTGTAGTTTGTTGTAGAATCATGAGGAACTAGAGTTTATCTGAAAATATTTTCATGAAATACTGGTTTTAGAAATAAGATAGTGTTCTTTTACTTTGCAAAAGATGTAGGACATCACTTAAAAGACACAATGTGTTCAGGGGTTTTAGTTGTCTAAAGCAAAATAAGTTTGTCAACATCAACTCTGTACATTCAGCCTTTTTGCGCTAGTTCATATTTCCACTGAAGTTAATGAGAATCCATACTATTAGCAGAACATGCATACTTAGGTAGCTTGACTTGTCTACCAGGATAAAATTAATTTTGGAGCTGTACAGATAAATACCTAACTTACCTATCCAGTGAAAAACATTGTGTATTACAATTTCCAAGTGGATGTAAGTGCTTTAAACCAGTCTTCCTAAACAGTCACGAACAGGTACATAGATTTCTCAGCTTTACCTTGCTATCCAGTATCTGAACTGTTAGTAAAAATATTTAGATAAGCTTTCTTTTCTTCATTTCATGCTTTTTGAAAGGATGTGTTCATTATGTGACAAACTTGAATATCACTATTCAGGACCCATTGTGTTTCAGAAATAGATTTTTGAAAGTGTTGATAGAAATCTTTATAAGTGTTGGGGTTTGTAGGTGGTATTTTTATTTGTTTTTGTCTGGTTTCAGATTTTTTTGTGGATTTTTTTCTGGTGTGAAATAAACACAAAATCTCAAACTTTTGACAGACATTATCCAAGGTAATGGAATTTGTGTTTTTCACGTCAACAGGTAGTTTAGAAAAAATAATCACATACTGTTTGGAAGATAAACTTAAGTTTTGCAAAAGTAGATGACCTTTTAAAAGGATCCAGTTTGTTGTATGCAATATGTTTCACAGTGCCAATTTTGAAACAAAATTATCTGAACGTATCTCTGGGATTTATGCCTAATAGGGACCATCAAGCAGAATTTGAATGCTTGAATGCACTTGATGTTTATTGAATGACTGTAATTACTAGGTCAACCTTGGGGAACATCCAGATTTCTCTACTCAGAGATAGGAAAGTTCTGGCTCAGGATCTGTGCTGGTAAGAGGGAAAATGCCAAATAAGATAGATTATCATATGCCCCCAGGGCAGTGATTTTTCCTACCTGACATTACCCAAATGTAATTCAAGAAATACTCTAATTTTAGTCAGATAGGCATCTGCCAATTACATCTGATTTATCTGGAATTGTCTCAAAGAGTTTGCTAAAGAGGAACTCTAGAGGGAAGAGTGTAACTGAGAGTGAAGGGGTCAAAACATAGCACTGAGAAACTGTGATGCAAGCAGGGACATGTCTGGGATTTCTTGAAACCAGTTAGGAGGCTGGGAAATTCTCAGCACACTAGACAGTGACAGAATCAGAGAATAAGAAAACCAACTGAAAAAAAATGGACTTCAAGGTTACAGTAGGGAGCCGCATGAGGTTGAGGGTTGAGTTGCAAAGCCTGCTCTTGAGATGATGGTGAGCTATGCCCATATATCTATTCAGAAGTTACATGTTCACATACTACATATATTTGCAAATAGTAACACAGTACAATTTCTGGTTATGTTTATCAGCTGAATTTCTGTTGCTATTGCAATATGGCGTTAAATTTTCATGGAAAAAACATGGCTTCCCAGTGCTCAACAGTGGTTTATGAATCAATGACTTGTTCCTGCCATGTCTTGTACAGCCTCTGTTGAAGCACATACTGACAGTGAACAAGGGAAGGGTGCATGACCTCTCTCTCACTGAGAAAATATATACAGTTTCACTCCAAACTACTTATTGGTAGGAGGGAAAGCTAATAAGAAGTGGTTAGATTTATACAGTTATAGGTGGAAGAATCAGGGGTGAGGAAAGCATTCTTGGCTATTTTTGTGAATACCCACAACCTTAGTGGATATGAACTTTGCAACTACTCCAAGTGCAAATTCATAACACTAAACACAATATATAGTTTCATTGAAAGTATGTCCCATTAGTCTATAAAAATACAGTCAATTGACACATTTCAAGTTTACATATATTGTTGCTCAAGTACATTGTCCTGGTAGTTAATGAGCAGTAATTTCTAAATTTGTATTTGATTTCCAAACCCAGTAGTTTTTTTCCCCTAGTTAGTAAGATGGCCTAAATCGAGTTGAAATGCTATGAATCTGTTTATAACATCAAAATTATTTCTCTGACAGTTTATGAAATTATGTTTATAGGAAACTTTACTGTAATTACTGTTCACCCTTTTGGTGCAAAAGCACATCTGCAGAAAACTTAATAAGAGGATAATCAAGGAAAAAAAAAGGAAAAGAAAATGCAGTCAGTCAGAGTCATTTGCTTCATAAATCTCTTTAGAAGTAATGCATACAGTGTTTTAATTTGGAGTTTGTAAGCATATGCTGTCATTTGAAATTTGCTAGTATTTGAGCACAGCATAAATTGATTTGGCAGAAAAGTTGTAACTGTCCCCTTTAGGCACTCCGGAGATGTATATTTTAAGCTAAGTCTACTTTGTTTGATCTGTTGAATTATACTGAAATATAATATAGAGTGTCAATTTATTTCAATTATCAAGACAGATACTATACATAAAAAATACTCTGTGTTATTTTCCCTGAGGGACAAAAACAATTTCCTAAACACTCTCTTCCCTTGCTGACTTTGCAGTTCAATGTGCATTGTTATATGGTTTTTGGGAAGTGTAACATACTAACAAATTTAACTTAGATTTTCTCCAGTGATTTTCAGATGATATAAATATCTGTCTTAGAAAATCATAGAACCATAGAACAGTCTGGGCTGGAAGAAACCTTAAAGATCATCCAGTTTCCAATACCTGTTATAGATAGGGACACCTTCCACAAGACCAGGTTGCTCAAAACTACATCCAACCTGGCCTTGAACACTTCCAGGGATGGGGCATCCACAACTTCTCTGAGAAGCCTTTTCCAGTGTCTCATCACTCCAGTGGTGAAGAAAATTCTTCCTAAGATCAATTCTACCATGTTTCTATTTAGTCATTCCCCCTCATCCTATCACTCCACTCCCTGATAAAGAAAGTCTCCCTATCTTTCCTAATGGTCTCCACAGTGTCATCCTTTCTCCATGCTAAACAATCTCAAATCTCTCAGCCTGTCCTTAAAGGAGAGGAGCATCAGCCCTCTGATCATCTGTGTGGCCCTTCTCTGGACCCATTTGACGAGGTCCAAATCTTTCTTATGTTGGAGGCCCCAGAGCTGGATGGACTACTGGAGGAGGGGTATCATGAGAGAAGAGTAGAGGGAGAGAATCATCTCTCTCAACCTCCTGATCACATTGACTTTGATATAGCTCAGGATATGGTTGGCTTTCTGTGCTGCAAGTGCACATTTCTGGTCGTATTCAGTTTTCCAATCCACCAATACCCATAAATCCATTCTTGCACGCCTGCTGTCAGGCATGTCACTCATGGCCTAGCCTGGATTCGTGTTTGGGATTACCCTGACTCAGGTGCAGGACCTTAAATTTTGCATAGTAGAACTTTATGAGGTTTGACAGGCCCTCTTCTCAAGTCTGTCCAGGTCCCTCTGGATGACATCCCTTTCCTCTAGAATCAACCACCCCATTCAGTGTAATGTTGTCCACAAACTTTTGAAGGTGCACTTAATCCCACTATCCATGTCCCTGACAAATGGTGACTATCATCAAGTCAGTTAATGATGAAAATCCTTCCTCAAAAGTTTAATAAATTTAACTGGTCAATATTTGTCCCTAATTATGGAATAGAACATAGGACAGTTGTGCATTGCTGTGTATTTTCTGCATTTTTTGAGTGATTGTGGTAAAAGATAATAGCCATAAACTTCCACTTACCATAATAAGCCAAAAGTTTTTAGTCATGTAGAGCAGGCTGATATGAATGCTTTCATTGCAAAACCCCCACCCCTGTGTTCAGTAAGGAAAACAATGTGGGTTTTTAACACACACTGGTAGAAGAAAAGGAAGACATGCATATGCATCAGATCAGAAACCACTGAAATGACTTCTGTCAGCCACTTATATTTATCAGACTAATCTCTTCATGAAATTGTACTGCATTTGTCAGATTTCAAATTTATTTTCCTGTGTGTTGGAGTGGCCTGATGATACAATTTTGGCAAACCATTGATATTGAAGCTACCTACAAATTTTCCATGTTTAATGGAACTATGATAAATCTGACTGAAATACAATTTAATGATAAATTCAGAATTTTTATGTCCTTGATATAAACCCAGTTTATTTTCTCATTATGTCCAAATGGCATGCTTAGAATGCTTTGAAATTACAACTCAAAGTAAATCTTCTCCTTTATTCCTCATCCCTATTACCCAGCTGAAATATGCATATCTCCTGATAATAAGAGATGCCTACTTGTCACATGACTAAGATGAAGGAATAGCAATTATTTTTAAAATACGTTCCAAACACATACTGTATGCATGCAATTTTTAAAATGTTTTATTAAAAAAATTAAGAGAATGGAGCATAAAAATAAATCTTTTACCATTTAAGCTAAAGATGAACCTAAATATTGGTTCCCACAAATTCATAATTAATTTTTAAAACAGTCTGTGCTGAACAGACAGCCTTCTTTCTCTGTAGTTGTAACAGATATTATCATTGGCTAGGTCATAAAGAAATATGAGATCCTTGTCTCCAAAAGTTTAAGTGGACTTGCATCTCAGTTACTTTTTGAGCTTTACAGTGCTGTATCCATGGGTTTCCAGGATACAAAGACAGATTGAACAATGTTTCAGGTATTCATTTCAACGCATGCCCTGTTTGAGGATAGGTAATTGCTAGAGTGTGTGTTAGAACTCATCTACAGGAGATTAAAAGCATCAGATAAAGGTCTTTATGCAAAGTTTTTAATATCATCTCATTTTATGATAAATGAAATTATTCTTTGTGCTTATATAGACTGTAGTCTATTTAATGAGGATGGATTTCTTCTTCTTTTGCTAGGATTCATAAATTAAGCCTTAATTTCAGTTTCCTTTGTAAAGATCTTTCTGCTTTTGTTTTTAGCATGAATTGAATAGAAAGGGCCTTCAGGGTAGCATAGAGGAAAATGTGATAAAGCTTCATGGCATCTGAGGAACATGAATAATATTCAGCTCTGTTTAACAAGTTCTCTCATATCCTATTCTAAGACAATACTCCTTTTGGCTTTCTTAATGTGAAGAAATCTTAATATGTAATTACACTTGTGCTATTATTGCTTGTTGCTGATGATTATTCTTAGCCTTTTGGACACAGCTGGGCGTAAAACTAAAGAAAAGTAAAACCAGCCAAAAATCAACAATTCTAAGCTATGATCTGAAGCCTTAGGCTATGACAATATATTATAGATAAACTCACGTTACTTTTAATTAATGCATCCAATAATCAAAATGCAGTAAAAAATTTTAAGTACCAGTCATATTTTTACTTGATTTGTTTTGTTTATTTAAGTTATGTGAGAAATTGTCTTTAAGAGAAGACATAGTTTTAGGTCACACAATTTAAAATGTAGTGAACTCAGCTCCAGAATATTTTCAATGTATCCTCAGTAGAATGAAGAATTCAGTATAAGTGTCATAAATATGAAGAAACATAAGAATTGCTGCTGAGATTTCTTTCTAGTTTTCCTTGTAAGACCAACAGAAAAAAATATTTATTCTCAGTGCTGAAAAAGAAGACTCATTAAATACTTATTTGGTTAAAAATTTTAAGATGTTTTAATTATTGTGCCCTGGACCTAGAAATGTACATTTGTCTTTCATGACTGACAAGTAAGTAAATAGCAAAAACGTAAAAGCGGTACTCATAAAGTAAATATCACCAAATATTTCTAAAGTATGTTTACTTTAATTTCTGTACTGCACTGCAGGAAAGGACATGGGAAAAATTCATGCTTATGTTACTGTTATAAAATTAGGACAATTTATTTTCCCATTTTCATTATAGGATCTCAGATGGGCTTCTATTAAACACACCTTAATTTTAATAGAGAAACTGTTAAAATGCAATATTAGCTGGCAGGTTTCTATTCTGTAGGAAATTCTGTCATAGCAATTAGTATTCAAGACATTCAGAAGAAATCAACTACTCTTTTCAAATTGCTTTCTCTTGTCTCATGAGTGATTGGCTGCCAGAAATGCTTATGGTATTTGTATCTGAATTTGAAGAGAAGGTTTTGAAATCATAGGCATATGACTAAATGTAGGGAAAAGAGTCAATTTCATGAGATCACCCTTACTGCACTCATTGTACCACAGTAATAGGCAATATTACTCATGTGTTAGTTCCTACAGAAACTTTTATTCACAGGAGAAACAAACTCAGTAATTAGCCATAGATTGTATATTTTCCTGAAAAATCCTTAAATACCCTAGGAACTTGGACTAACTTTCAATGATTATGCACAGTTATACAGAACTTCTTAGTTTTCTTAGAATAACTGGACTTGTTAAAAAAATGCACAATTATAAAAAACTATTATTGTGTTCAAGTGTTCTTTGAGTTAAACACAGTGTGTTTATGTGTTTATGTGTGCTTGACAAGTTGTTCTAACCTTTTGAGATGCCTGAATATAATTTCTGTAGAATATTAGAGTAATATTTTCTTTTACATATGTGTGTGTGTCTTGGAGAAGGTAGTCTGTAGAAAGGCAAGACTGAATTTCTGTAACTGCATTTCCTTGTCCTCTTTTTTTTTTTTGTTTCCTTGTTATTCTCTTTGGTTTTTTTAATGATATTGTTCCTAGGGGAATATATTTGCAGAGAAGTAGATTTATTGCAGATGTGATCTGCTTGAAGTTGATGTGAAAGCATGATTTTGACAAGTACAACCTCTTGTGAGAAAAGCCTGGAATATTGCGCTTTGAACAGTTTAAGTGGGACTTTTGTTACAGAAATTTCTATATTGTCTGCTGCTGGTGTTGTAAAGATTTTCAGGGAAGGGCACTAAGGACCCTGCCAGATTTTACTACGCTAGAATTAAGGGAATCAGTTTTAGTGCCCCAAAGACTGAACTACTAGTATGAAGATCTTGAAACCTTGCCATTTGCTCTTTGTCATTGAATTGTAAAGGGCGAAAAGGACATTATTAAGTGTGGCCCATCTTCTTTATTTTTGTGATCCTGAAGCAGTGAGATGAGAGAATAGTGTTAAACTAAATGCATGCATTAGAAGAGAACATGGTGCAAGTGTAGTAACTCTTGAAGTAATTAAGAGATAACCTCAAGGAGAAGTTGGTTTTGCTTTAGTCTTGTAATTATAGAAAATTTTCCAGCAAGTCTTTTTTTCCTGTTGAATAGAGAACAAATGACAATTAAGGAAATGTTATTAAAGTTGTCTCCTAAACATTTATATATCCATTTCTTGTATAATCTATTTCTTATATCATTTGTATAAAAAGGTCCTTAAATGGTTAAGATATGTATACTGGTGTACACTTAGCTGAGTCTAAAATTTGAGTTTAAATATACCAGCCTGATATAAATTTAGTGCAGAATTAAATCTCTTTAGTTTAGTTTAGTTTAGCTTTAGGAATAAGAGCACTAAAACAGGGATTGGTGTATAAGAAAAGTCTATATATTGTATTCTGTATTCTGGGGTGATTGAGAAACAATCCAATTGTGAATCCAATTAACTACATTGTCTGACTTAGTAAGAACTTTATCTTATGTCACAATCTTAAACTACTTCAGGTAGTTGACTAGCTAACTTAGGTCAATCAACATTTTGCTGAATAAGTTTCTATTCATGTCACAAGAGCCAGAGTAAAGGCAAAGGAAAAAACTTTTAAGTTCTAAAACCTTTTTTTTAGCAGGCTGAGCTGGAAAAGTGAGGCTATAAATTATTTTAAAAAGTGGTGGTGAAGAATACATAAAAACTATTGATATCTTACGTAACAAAACATAATATTATATTTGCATGTAATGATACCAACAATTAGTAGACAGTATGAACCCCAGCTTTAGTGGGCTGTTTTGACTCCTGGCAGAAAGAAAAAAAAAACAAACAAAAAAAACATGTATATGGAGGTCTGGTGGGGGTTTTGTTTGAGTGGCGGTTTTGTGGTTTGTTTGTTTTTTCTTTATCATTATCCTTTCTGAAATGATCATCTACAATCACTTGCTTTGAAGAAACTAGTAAGAATTCTTTATCTACCTGATAAAATGCAGGCTTCTCAGTTTGAGGATCATAAACAGTACAGCAATGACTACTGAGCAGTCAGCACTGTTGAAAATACACTTAATGAAAAAATGAATATAATATTAAAAAAATGTGGATATACAACAGCAAAATATTGAAGAACTTATTTGACAGAAGCTTGATCCAAACCAGGTTGATGAAAATAATTCCCTTTAGTAGTATTTACAACAAAATTCCTCCACAAATGTAAAGATTCAAGGAATAAAAAGCCATTTTATAAATTCTGTAGTTAGTGCTCAATTTAGTTGGTGATGTACTTTTTTTTATTATAAAATCTAATGCATTTAATGTGTACAGCAAGAGGTCACCTATTTGATTTTTTCCTTGAGCAAAGTCTGAGGTACATGTAAATTCTACTGTTGCTAAGAGATGCTATTTAGCTTTAAGGTACCATTTGTACCAATGGCCAGATACCAAAGAAAGGGGAAATGTTGCATGAATTCCAATTTAATGGCAGCTTTCCAACATCCTGCTAAAACATTATTTTCTTAATTATGGAAGTATTCCAATGGGCTTGACTGCACCAAACAAATTTCTTCAATGAATTTCAGTAAAAGACATTTTCATACAATAAAATAATTTATTCATAATAAATTTGTGTATGATCAAAAGCTTAATTTTAACTGAAAACTCTAATTTCTTCATTTTTGTTAGTTTTTTTAAAAAGTTTTCTAATTTCCATAGAATCTCTCTTTTCAGAAACTACTTCTTATCATTAGCTCTGACAAACAAGTGCCACTGGTTTTCTTCATTTGAGGTTTACCTGCTAAGTAAAACCTTCAAACTACTCTAAATACCAGTGATTTAGGCCTAGTAGCAATGGTCAACTCTGGAGTTTAGCTACATCACTTTCATAAATGTGTTCCATGCATCGTGTTATTTGGTGAAATTCTGACTTCTTTATGCTATGTGTCAGACTATCTCTTCATGAGAGAAGTTAATTATGGAATTTTATTATCTCCTCCATGAACAAACCTCTGAGGCTATGCTGCTTACTTTGCTTGAAAATCCTGAAAATGAGTACCTGTTGAAGATAAGAGCAGTCTGACTGAAATTCAGACAAATCAAATCTATATTCTTTATGACACAATAGCATATGTTAAGAAGCAAGCCTAACAATTCATACAATTTCTAATCTTTTTAACCACTCTGTGATTTAATAGTCAATATGAGAAAGTTAGACTTTAAAGCTCCATATTCTTATTTCATTTTTACATTTACTCTAGTATAAGCAATAGAGTAAAAATTTTGTTGTCAGAAGGATAAAGAAGAAATAATTTCTCTGCAAACTATGTTAATGGATAATTTCTGTGCAGGTCTCTGAACAGAATTACTGCTGAATAAGGCTACAATTGCAAGGAGAAGATGTTAGTTCATAAATTAGAATTTTGTATTCCTCCCCCTAGAAATTAATTAGAAGTTTCATTTTTACTTCAGCCTACAAATGAGTATTATGTTATAGCATACCATATTGCAACATTGCATACTATGCTGTAAAATTTGGATATGCTATGTTCATAGTCTAATAACTTAGATTTTATGGCATCCAGAATATAAGAAGATATTAACGGCTATTAATATATTCACATGTATAATACCTGCAAACTATTTTTCCTATTCTGTCTCAAAACTAGCATAAAATGTACAGAATTTCATTTCAAATAAATTCTTTCAGTCTGGACTGAAAGCTTTCAATACCCCTTAACTTTTTTGGATAGAATGGATTTCTAGAGAGTCTCGCTTCTGAAATGCAATCGGGAATTCTTATGCTTATCATCATTGGAACCCACTTCTATTTTCAGAACTGTAATGCTTGCCTTTTCTTAGGATAGGCAAAACCCATGATATTCCAATGACTGAATTAGCCTTAATGCTTTGTTAAATGAGATTCTAGTGACTCTAGCTGCAATTATGGGTAGGGAAAATACTTCAGATAAATATTTTCGAAGTGGATGGAAATACTGCAATATCTTTCACACAAACTGTTCTAAAATATAGAACTAAGTTACTTTCTCCTTGTAGAACAAAAATTCTTGAAATTGTTTATTCAGAATTTTGTGTGTAAATTACACCAAACACATACATAATCCCACCACAGAGTTCTGTATTGCTATTGTATTGCAATTTCAATTGCTGGAGAACTATTAGAGAAAAAAAAAGCCAAACAAATCAAAACAAACAAACAAATAAAAAAGCAACACTGAGCAACAGTTTTTTCTCCTACAACATAATGACTTATTGGAGGATAAATGAAAAGGACAATGAACTTCTATGTCATTACCACGAAAGGATATTGATTCTGAGAAGGAAACTCCTTGAATCCATACTTTTGAGATGCACCTATATAACTGTGGTAGGATTCCAATTCAGAGACTTATTGCTTACCTGTTTTTTAAAAATGTCTTTTGAAAGTCTGTTCAGATTTCAGTCTTTTGGAAATAAACTTCTTAGTTCTAATGCAAAGTTTTAATTTCTTTGAAAATGTAAAAAATTTTTTTCTTATTTAGTCTTGCAGAAATAGATTAATATGAACTACCTTTGGTGTCTGAAGGACAAAGAAGTATCTAGTATTTCCTGGTCTTTTATCTTGCAGATTACACAAAATTGGTTCTTTCTGGCTATTTCAATAGGCTAGAGGCTAGGTATTCCATATCCTCCTATTATTCAGCCATACCTAATTTCTTAAATTAAAAAAAAAAGGGCACAGAAAAATATTTTTTGCTTTTTTTTCAGTGCAGAATTCCACTGAATAACTATTTCCTGTTTTTCAAATAGAGGACATTTGCTAGTGGATTGCTGTCTGAAAGTCATTTGATATTTTGGAGTAGTGAGGCATTCAGATTGTGATCTACTAAAACAAAAGGTTTTGGAAGATCTGCTGAGTAATGGTTAGTCTTCCACTTTGCTTATGACTTGCTCATGCTAAATGTATTTTTCCCTTCTGAAATTTTCTTTATGTATCTGATCTTAATAGTTCGAAGAAATAAGCAAGTATTATGTTGTTGAGTTGGAATTTTTTTTTATTTTTTAATTGTGAGTATGTGTGTGTGTTGTAAGGATAAAATGCTAGAAAGATGAAACACACTGCTAGATCATTCATATAAGCCACTCAGAATGAAAAGAAAAACTTTGATTATTTTTTACCCTCCTGAAACAGCTGATAGATTAAGTTCTTGGAACCGGCACAACAGAATACCACGGCCAATGCAAAATGAACTGAGAAACAGAAAAGATACAAAATGCAGGAACAGAGTTTTAATTTTTTAATGAGTGATACCATGAAGTATTCACCAAAAAAAATATTTTTTTTATTAATTTGGAAAATTATTTATCTCTCTATTGCATTTCCTAAATACTGTAGACAATATATCTGTCCATTGGTTAATGCAGATGAAAACATTACTTTTATTTTGAAATGGAAGGAAAAATAATAACATTACAAGTGGATTCTATCTCGATATAGGACTACCAGAATGCTCCCAGTCTGCAAGGATCACTGGATCCTCTCCTCTGTGTGGTTGTAATGTGAACATGTAATGTGTTCCTTAGAGAATGTGTTTTCTAATTAGGTAACCCAATATTCATAGTTTATATAAAAGTGGCTTTTTTTTGTTACATTGATCCTGCAGATTTTTTCACAATGATTAAAATAAAGGGGGTTATGTGCTGTCTTAGTGAATTTATCTGAAGCACATTTCTGCAAGCCTACTATGCCACAATAATCTTCCATCTGTTCTTACACTAATGAACTATGTTTTTGTTGTTACTATCTTGTTTCAGTAATAATTTCAAAGGTTTGGTTTGATGATTGTTTTTTTTAGTCTAGTAAACATAATTCAAGATTTTAGCAAGATTAAGATGAAGAGAAATTACATTATTATTTCTGTGCTGATGATCTAGACTTATGAGAACTGTACTGCAGATCTTGTTTTCCTAAAACGAATCTTTGTTTTTTCATGAGTCAGCCATTTGGTTTTGAAAAAAATTAGTAATTTCCATAATTATGACTAACTGACAGGCTGTTTATTCACCAAGTTTTTAATGGGCTTTCTAATCCCAAAAACACAAATAAAAGTATAAATTTAGGTGTATGTAAGTGTGTATAGAGAACATCTAATATTCTCTGAGATATCTAAACCTAAGGGTATTATAATGTGGATTTGTGTTGGAAAGTGTAAACTAAAGCCATCCTGAAAGAGCAGTTTAAGTAGGTATACAAAGATGGGTAAGAATATAGATGGGTTAAAATGTGTCAGGGATACTAAATAAGTATGGTGATCAAATCTGTTCTTTAGATTCAACAGGTTTTTTTCAAAATGCTGAAAGGAAAGTTTTGAATGTGATTCTTATTTGTTCCAAGAGCAATGGAACAAACTTCTACATGACCACAGGAAAAGTCTGTAAGCAAATAACTGTTTTGCAACTGAACAAGGATCAGTTGAATTGGAATTAACTTACGTTAATTGTATATATTTCCACTTATGCCACTGGAAAGCTGAAAACTTGTGGTGTTTGAAAACATATTCAGTTATTCCAAGTAGCATATTCAAAAATTAGCCAAGAATTATATACTTTCTGAGTGAGAGAAGTGAAATTCTGTTTTATTTTTTATTCAGCACTTACTTTAGCATTTAGCCTTTAGGATGGCACAGCAATGCCAGGGACTTTGTGCTGATTCTTTTGATCACTCAGCTGGGGCAAAATTGTGAAAATTGTGTTCTCAATTGTGGCTGAATTGAGAACTTAACTCTAAGAAAGAAGGTGAAATATTTCTCTCTGCTTTTAAATATTTTAAAGATGATGGGCCGAATTTGGAGAAAGGAATGAGGACTTCCATTTGATACCCATTCTCTGACCTGCTATTAGCACATCGCAGTTATATTACACATATGGCTTTGTACAATTTGCAGAGCTACCCTCAACTGAACTAATCTCAGCTGTATCACAGTCTGGGGTGTGATAACAGTACTAACATTATAAGCCTTATCCCTGTTAAAAAGCACACAAACTTTTGGATGAAATAACAGTGTGCCTGTCCCTTGTGTACACTGAAATTGCTTCACAGTACCATTTATGCAAATAGGTTATACAGTTAATTTCACTTAAAACGTTTAATTACTCTACAAAACTGACTTCAATACAACATGCCCAGGTATTTTAAATTATAAACCAGAGGGTTTGGAGATATTTTTGACACGAGATAGTTTTTCCTTTTGGAACAAAATTTAATGTCTTTGTTGTTCGCATGGATGTGGGGATTGAGTTCACCTGCAACAAGTTTGTGGATGACTCAAAGCTGCGTGGTGCGGTCAGCACGCTGGAAGGCAGGGACGCCATCCAGAGGGACCTTGACAGGTGTGAGAAGTAGGCCTGTGTGAACTTCAGGAAGTGCAGCAGGGCCAAGTGCTAAGTTCTTCACCTGGATCAGGGGCAACCTGAACCTAAAATACAGGTTGGGCTGAGAATTTATTGAGAGCAGCCTTGGGGAGAAAAACTCACTTCTGTTGGTTGGCGAGAAACTCAACATGACCCACCAGTGTGCACATACCGCCCAAAATGCCAAATCCACCCTGGCCAGCATCAGAAGCAGCATGACCAGCAGGACGAGGGAAGTGATTCTACTCTTCCGCTCTGCTCTTGTGAGACCCCACCTAGAGTACTAAGTCTAGCTCTGGGGCCTGCAGTAAATGAAAGCTGTTGACCTGTTAGAGGTACAGAGGATGGCTACAAAGATGATCCAAGGGTTGCAGCACCTCTGCTGCGTGAAAAGGCTGAGAAAAATGGGATTGTTTTGTCTGGGAAAGAGAAATTTCTCTGGAGATATTATTGCAAATTTTTGTATCTAGAATGAGCCTGCATGAAGAAATTCCTTACTGTAAAGGTCGTGATGCGCTGGAACAAGTTGCCCAGAGAAATTGTGGTTCCCCAGTTCTAGAGGGATAGATGGGTTCCCCAGTTCAAGGCTGGGATAGATGGGGCTTTCAGCAACCTGGTCTAATCAATGGCACCCTTGTCCATGCTGAAGGAGGTTGAAACAAAATGATTTTTAAGGCCTTCTCCAACTCAAATCATTCCAAGATTCTGTGATTCTAGTAGTAACTTGGTTAGTAAAGCAGACAAACAGATAATTTTCAGTTCCAACATCTTCTCAAGTTATGAGACATAATAATTTCTGACACTTTTTTATGGCTCTATGCAATTTATATAAAAGTATGCCTAGTTTAATGTCCTCTTTCAGAGTGTGTAAATTTAAGATCTTGAATTGCCATTTTATATGATTGTAAGTTTTGTCTATTGCAGCATCAAAGGCACATATCTTAGTGGCTTCTGTAAACTTGAACTTATTTAATATTTTCCATTTAAATTCTGGTAAAAGCCATAGTTAAGCTGATATTTCAATTGCCAATACCCAACTACTCTTGATATGCCTTTGTTTTCTTTTATAACTTACTACTACTAAATTGTAGCAGGAAATAGGTATATTAATTGCACATTTTTTTCTTGAGACTATAGTTACTTTTGAACTTCACTGGTCTTGTAGAAATATACAAAAGCATTAAAACCTACCGGTTCTGAGGTGCTGGTAGTCTCTACACATGCACTGTGCATGTTTAGTCCCTTTTTTTTTCCTTTTAATTTAATCTGTATTCAATACTTTACAGCATATGAGAACCAGAAAACTTAAGTTAATCACAGCAAAGGAAGTGGATTGGGGTTTGGTAAACTATCAAAATGAGAAAGCTTTTGAAAAATAAAGGATTTCTATGTTTGCTAGGGAGCCCCACAGTGACTTACGGATTAAGTTAAAAAAAAGAAAACAGTCACTTGAGCAGCCAGATTCAACTTTTCCCCATTTTAATGCTCCACATGAGCTAGACAAACTTTAATTTGGGCTTTTTGTTTGTTCATTTTAGAATGGGAGAGGTATACATAACCAGAGGACAAAAAACCTGCTGGAACTTTAATTTTGGATGTCTGTTAACAAAGAACTATGTATATCAGCTAGTAACTCATACAGTTTCTTACCTTCAGTGGTATTCAGAGGCTCATAGCAAAAGTGAAACAGTCTGGAATGAATAGGACAAGACATAACAATCACTTCATATACATTTATTTCACAATACATTCACATTTACTTTGAGTCCACAACAGAGTGCTATTGTTCACATAGGCTGTGCAAACTTCTTTTAAAAATATTTATTCAAAATATGTTAACCACTTACCTTTAGATCACATATGTGATGAGTCGCTTCGCCAGTTGGATTGTATATGAGAAGACAAAAGTTTTTAAAAGTACATTAATTAGTCATGAATATTCATATGGTTTTCATTATCCATGCAAATTACATGATGCTATATTCTGATTAAATGGTGGAAGGCATTCATAAGCAAGTGTAAAAGTTCCAAATTCAGTGTTCGTGAAATGTTCACATAAAACTGATGAAATTACCCATCAGAAAATATTTATAATAAGGGTTAATTTATCTCCACCAAGCAAAACAGGATGACAAGCATCATCTTCCTGGACTCAGCAAGAAACTTTTGTTTATTAGTAGGAGCAATTTCATTCTTTGCAATGCAATGCTAACCTTTTGCAAAAAAATATATGGTAAAGATAAGGCTTTGTTAAAAAACTCAAATGCCATATGTATTAGATTGTGTCTTTGTCCTTTGCAGTAAAATAATCATAATGAAATTCATAGGATAGATTGAAACATATTTTAAAGTTAGTTTCTTTCTTAATCCTCCGAAATCTCTGAGTGTGCACAAAAAGTGCAAATACAATAATAAATAATTATTTAAGAAAAAGGAAGAAAAATGTATAAGACCTTGTGTCAAAGCCTTCACAATTGTTTCCTTTTCATGGTGGAGAGAAGTCTAAATCAACCTCCAACAGTTGTAATTCTAATACATCAGAGCTGCTAAAAAGCTAGTACTGATTTTAAAATAAAAAATTTGTGCACCAGTGATCCTGGAAAATCCATATCTAGCATTGTCTTTTGTTGTCCACAAATGGAATCATTTCTCTACAAAACACTTACAGTTGTGTACTTTTCTGTAAAACAAAATCCAAATCCAACTATCTCAATATTTGTAGTCGGAAAAAAAAAGCCCTCTGTGACATATATTTCTATCTTTTCTCATTAATTCCTTATATTGCTTTGATTTAATCTCTTCAAAGAACTGACATACTCCAAATGACTTTTTATTTTACTCTTGTAGCTTTGAAAGCAGACTGATATGGTCAAACATATAGACCAAGTGTTTTGTGCTATCCACAAATTCTGACATATATTAAGTGAATTGTAAATGGATATTTTTACATTTATCAGTAATTGGCCTGTGTTGTCTGTGATCACCAAGGGGAAAGATTAGACAGTGTTTAATCGTAGGTCTTAATGGAGATTTTTTCAGAGAAATTTATATAACACCTGTGCATATGAAATTTAAATTCCATGAATCTGCTCACATTTTAACCATGGATTTTACTTACATTTAAATATAATTATTGGACTGACATGGAAATAGGATTAAAAATTTATGTTCTTCTCTTTACTTTTGTTTTACATTGATTGTTTAAATTATTATGGTTTTAGAAGGCTTTCTTCAAAAGGTGATTTTAAGGTATTTTCTCCTTTTTCCAAATGATCCTCTAAAGTCTCTATTTGATGCAATTTTCTCTCCTATTTTTGCTTGCTGTAGTTAGTGAATTGTGTCATCCACTATTACATTCAAAGCAATTCTGAAATTTCAGAATAGAACCTGGCCTTTTGTGGAACAAGGTCTTTGTACACAATTGTTTTGCTACAGAATCAACAATGTTCAAATAATGAGAATACTATAAAAAAACCCCAGCATGTTAGAGTGGGCTGAATACAAATTGAGCACCAGCATGTTTCTGATCCAGAATGTAAGGGATAGAAATATTGATATCTTTTTAGAATACATGAAGTCTTCCATCACTTATCAATGGTCACATTAATATATTTTAATATATTATCCATTTAATAATAGGCAAAATATTATATCATATTTTTTAAAGTTTTTTTAACAAAGTAAAAAAAGATGACCATCAATGGTCTGTTTAGGATCATTTTACTCAAGAAAAAAATAATTACACTCAAAAGTGATGAATTTTAACAGACAACTAGTCTATTAATTTTTGTGACCAGTTTTAAGTCATATTTATTATGAGATGGTGCAGATTTCTGTGTAATTTTGTAATTTAGAAAAGATGACTATTTGAAGGATGCTGTAAAGGGAATTCACCCTCCTTTTTTCTGTCTGCTCAGTCTGACTTTATCTGTTTTATTACAACCCCATTTTTAAAGACTGTGTGCTATGCAATAGACTTCTGATTATATGGTGGCTATAAAGAAAAGAAGAAACATGCTTTATCGTGAGTGTATTGAAATCACTTCATTTTTACACAAAAGCACACCAGGAAACAAAAATAAAAATATAGTCAAACACCACTTATTCTTTTTTTCTATAGATTTTTTTTTACAGTAAACTGTTATCACGATGATTAGAGTGAAAAACAGCACATGAAATTTTGTGAGACTTCTTAACAGAGGGGGAAAACAGAAAAAAATTCTACTTAAGATGTTGTCCTGGTTCCAGGCAAGAAAGGGTTAATTTATCCAGTAGCCAGGTTGGGGCATGGCTAGGACACTGAGGTAATCCTATAGCACCTCATTCCTGGAGCTGTCTTGTATTGTCTATTGTTGAGGGGTTTCTGTGTGAATAGTTTATTTTTTTGTACCCTCTGTCATTAGCATGCTTGCTGTTAAGGTTTGTTTTATCTCATTGCTGTTTCCAGTAAAATGGTCTTATCTCAACCCATGATCTTTGCCTCTTGTGCCTTCAATTCTCCTCCTCATCCTGGAAAGGGAGAGGGGAAAATTAAACTGATACTAGTCTACTGTAGTAAATAAAAGGTGTAAGAATTTATTATGTCATTAATCATTACACATTTGGGTTTGCATTAGCTTGAGCATTATAGACAAAGCCTGTACTCCAAGAAGTTTTTTTAAAATTTTGTTTTGTAAAAATTTCCAAAAAGTAAAGCATGCAAGAATATAGTCATGAGCATAGTTTCAGTCATTTGAAAGGCTAGGAATAGTGCAGTAGTTAATAGCACTTAATAACCAGTGAATATAAGGAAATATGGCACGTGATTTGTATGTTCAGTTCTGCGCCATTGTTTACAGTTCTACAGCAGAGTTATAAAATAGATGTAAATATAATGTTCTCATTTTCTCTAACTCAAGTATGTTAGCAGTGTTTTTGCTTGGCAGAACTAGTTCCTCACAGTTTACACAAAATTTACCATTCCTGTGGAAGGCATTTGAAGGGCCTAGCTGATGAAGGGAAAGACATCAGAACACTTTGGAAGGAGGGAAAAGGGGTACTTAAGTATAGTAAAAATGGACACCAAATATTTGCAACTTACTTTTTAAACTCTATGTTGCATAGAAGCTGTTGCTTAGAGAACATAGCTGGTTTTGAAGGTATTTGCCCTCAGTGTTCTACAGTTTGCTGCTGCATTAAATTTTCCACGCTTTGTTGATTCAAGACTTGATGTGGCTACCACCACACATGAATACAGTTTAGATCAGCCAAACGGCATGATACACAGAACAACTTGTGTTCTGAGATTGGTCATAGGATTTGATTGCTCTATTTTTCTGTACCACGCCTTTTATTTTTTAGAAGAAGTAGTGGTGGGGCTCTTTTGTTTCAGGAGAAATAGGACTGAGAGACATATTTTCTGAACACATAATTCTTGAATAGCAAGTGTGATATCAACCATACTTTTCAGGCAGATTACAATCTTATTAATCTTTAATAATGATGTTATGATGTGTAAAATTACTGTTTAGGAGTAATTTTGCAATTTAGAAAAAAGAGATAGTTTATCAAGTGAGTAAACAAATTCCTAGGGGCTAGCAGTTGATGGTTGATGGATTGATCAGATCACAATTGTCAGGGTTTGGCGCTGGCCCAACGCCAGTGCCCCCATGAAAATGTACCTTCTTTAACTAACTGCTGTGAAATGTGACCAGGAACAGAGCAGAGCAGGCTTAAACTTAGAAAAAGAGAGAAAACAAAAGCTTTATTAAACTACAAACTAAAATCAAAAACACACAGGATTCCTCCTCCTCCCACCCCATTTCACCAAAGCACAGTGAGACAAAAATCTTGGAGTCCTGATCAAGTTACCACCACTCAGATAATCAATTCTCAGTCTATCAGGGTAGAGGAGAGTCTCTCTTGTACCACAGTCCTCCCCATGAAACAGAGTTGAAACTGCCCATGTTTCCCTGTCACACGTGGCACCGCCCGGAGAAACTCTGCCATGGTGACATCCTCCTTCCATGTACAGTGCTCTCACCACCGTCCATGGACCGAAACTGCTCAGGGTTCTTCAAGGATACTTTGCCAAGTGCCGAAAAAAACAACCATGTGTCATTTTTGGGACAACAGTCCCCCCCATTTTCTCATCCCCTGGAGCTGAGGGTTTTCTCAAGAACAGAGCTCTTCTCCCTGAAGATGGAAGGCACCACCACGCCCTCTTCATCTTCCTCTGTTCACTCCTTTATATAATATCATTACAGCAGGTCAGTCTCTTGGCTCAGGCTATAGCATCCACCCGAATGCAGTCTCATGTATTACTGGTAGCTTGGTTCAGTCTATGGCTATACAAGAGAAGTCCAGCTAAAAATAAAAGCCACTCCATCATCTCCTCCCACTTCAGCTTCTCCACNAGCTGGCCCGGTTCCATTCCCTTCCACCTTCTCTCTCTCTCCGGGGCTCCGGCCTACCTCAGCCTGGGCCTCCATGGCTCCCTCCCCCACCCAGCCATGTGGCTGGGCGGGGGCAGAGACGGTGCCGCTCCCTGGGCTACCACGGGCGAAAGAGAGCGAACTCTGGGAAATCTCTGCTTTTAACCCCGTGTGTCTGCAGAGGTGACTCACGTCTTCAGTGGTCACACCAGGTGTCAATATTCGAATCTGACCACTGATTGGTTTGACTAAAACTTCCCAAAAGAACTCACTTCCTCCCAAACCGAGACAACAATTTACTGTATTTTGAATATATATTTTGCTATAGTATCAGACATATAATAAAAAAAAAGTACTGCTTTCATCAGTCCAAACTTTAATATGTTCAAACAAATGTATTGTTATAAGCAAGCATTTTTATCTTGTATTTTTAGGTATGTATAATAGCCATAAAATAGAAACCATTTAAATGACAGAATTTCAAATCTCACAGATTTTAAAGATAATCTAAAATAATATGTTTCCGTATTTACAGCATAAAAAAAAACAGGGTGATTTTCTAATTCTTTTCTAATAGCTAATTTTCTTAAGATTTTTTTTTTAAATCCATTAGACAAACTGATAATACCTAGACAGTACTTGCTATTGAATTTTTCTCAGTGCTAATTTTTTTTTTTTTTTTAATGTGGGGAATTGAGTACTGGTACTGGATAGTCCTACCACAATGAGTATTTCTCAAAAAGATTTTCAGAAGTTAAGGTGGAAAGCAGATTTAGAGAGACTGGATGGCTAATTATGGTACCGTTTATTTGTACAGCATATTAAAAAATGCAATATGGTATCTTATCATACCATATTCAAGTAACTGGGCAAGGGGAGGTAGGAGATCAGCTTGGAGCAGCTGGGTCAAACAAAAGCAAAAAAAGCAAAAAAAGCAAACTCAGGCTGTTGAAAATAGGATAGGTGACTTGGGAAGAGTAGAGATGAAGCTGGGTTCTGTTGGGTTGGCGTAAGAAAGGCACAGGCGAAGCTGAAGCTGAACTCGGCAAAAGATGTAAAGAAAATCAGGTATGTTAAGCAGGAAAGGAAGGATGAAGAAGGTGAGCCCCTTGTTAAACAATGCTGGAAAACTGGAAATGAAAAATGAGCAGAAAGCCCAGTTTTTTTCTCACTCTTCAATGGCAGCCTCTCTTCCCACACCTCTTAAGTAGATGGACAGCAGGATGGGGACTGGAGGAGTAATCATGACCACCTGAGGAATCTGAATGTACAGAAGTCTGTGTGACCCAATGAAATACATACCAGAGCCTGCAGGAACTGTCTGATGTATTTACCAAGTGACTCTTCATAATATTTGATAACTCATGGCAGTCAGCTGACATCGCAGGTGACTGGAAAAAGGAAACATGTACTCATCTTCAGAAACCATAGAAAACAGGACCATGGGAACTACTTACTTGTCAGCCTCATCTCTGTGTCTGGGAGGATCAGGGAACAGATCATCCTGGAAGCTGTGCTAAGGCACACGTAGGACAGGGAGGTGATTTGGGACAGCCAGCACAGCTGCACCAAGGGCAGGTCCTGCCGGACCAACCCAGTGGCCTTCTATGAAAGAGTAACTTCATCAGTGGACAAAGGAAGAGCTATAGTTGTCATTTATATGGACTTCTGTAAAGCCTTTGACAGTCCCCCACAACATCCTTCTCTCTAAACTGGAGACAGTGGATTTGATGAGTGAACTGTTAGATGGATAACCGCTTGGATGTCACATCCATGGAATACTGGTCAACAGCTCAGAGTTCTGATGGACTGAAAAGTGTTGTGTCTCAGGGGTCCATATTGGTACCAATATTATTTAGTATCTTCATCAAGGACATAGATTAAGGGGTTGAGTGCACCCTCAGCAAATTTGCAGGTGACACCAAGCTGAGTGGTGCAGTTGCCACACCTGGGATGCCACCCAGAGGGAGGTTTGATAAGATCAAGTGCAAGGTGCTGCACCTGGGTCAGGGCAATCCCTGGTACCAACACAGGCTGAGGATGAACAGATCAGAGCAGCCCTGTCCAGAAGGACTTGTGGGTGCTGGTGGGTGAAGAGGCTGGACATGACCCAGCCATGGGCACTCACAGCCCAGGAAGACAAACGTGTCCTGGGCTGCATCCAAAGCAGCATGGGCAGCAGGGCCAGGGAGGGAATCCAGCCCGTCTGCTCTGCTCTGGTGAGACCCCACCTGCAGTGCTGCATCAGCTCTGCAGAAATAATACCCAAACAGATGTAATACTTGTTCATGTTGGAACAAGTTCAGAAGAGTGATACCAACATGGTTAGAGAGATGAGACACCTCTCCTAGGAGGAAAGGCTGAGAGAATTAAGATTTTTAAGCAGTCAAAGAGAAAAAAGAGAAGGCTTCAGGGTGACCTAATTGCAGACCAGTACCTGAAGGGAACCTACATGTTGGATAGGGAGGGACTTTACAAGGGCATGTAGTGACAGGACAGGGCATGAAAGAAGGTAGGTTTAGAGCAGATACTAGGAGGAAGTTCTTTGCTGTGAGGATGGTTAGGCAATGGAAGAGGTTGCCCAGAGAGGTTGTGGATGCCCCATCCCTCCCTGTGGAGGTATTGCACACAGGACCACAGGCTGGATAGAGCTCTGAGCAACCTGTTCTAGTGGGAGATGTCCCTGCCAGTGGCAGCGGGCTGGAAATGAGATGATCTTTGAAATTTAGGTCACCAATTAATATTTGAAATTTTATATTTAAACATCATAAAAGTAGAAGGCAAATAATGAAACATTTTTATATTGCTACATGTCGCATATTTCACTATTTTAGTCCTCTTGCAAAATAAATACCTGTTTTCAATGACAGGTTTGGCTGTTGTGTCTCTATAGGTGATGTGAAATTTTAATTTTCTGTGTAAGATAGTCTACAATTTGGTAGCAATCAAATGAAATATATTTCTAAACAGAAGGATGAAAACATATATGATGTTCAATGAGATAATGGTATAAGATGTTCAGTGTTTGCCTCTGTGGCACTATTGTATTGTTCTAGTGGACTGCATGAGATTTTAATACAAAAGATAATTATAACAACTGGAATGATGTTCCTGTGCTGCCCTAGACCTCTTGCCTGCATCAAAAATGAGAAGTTTGTGTACCTTCTGTGGATTAAAAGGAAGGTATTCAGAGTGAAGGTTACTCAGTATTTGTGCTGTTGGCAAACTTAGCATCAGAATGTCTACCACGGTAAAATATCTAATTTTTTTTAAGTTTGAATTGTGACTGTTTAAATGATTCTAACAATTCAAGATATTTATGAGACAGATTTTTTTTCTTTTTTTCCTGCAGTTATAAATATTTTCTTTTTGTGAATTATTTGTATTTATGTGCATATATATACTTCCTTACATATCAATGGAAGTGTACATGTATGTAAGCAGCTATATATATTTATCCGAGACAAGGGTAGTTCCATTATACTAAGAATTTCTTTTTCCTGTAAAATGGCAATATTCAAAAGGAAAGATCTGTTGTTAGAAACAAATACTGTTTCTAGTATTATGAACTCTCATCTAAAAATAAATCTTTTAACTACAACATAAACATACTAAATTTAGACTCCTCTGAATAAACTGAAATAATGACAGGACCAAATTAACTCAATTTTGGGATACTATTTTTTTTCAATTGTTATTCTGTACAGGATACTTAATTTTGTGTGCTTTTGAAAGTACAAATAATTTTCTCTACCTGAAATCCACACATCATGATTCTTTAAAAATTCACCCTGTGACAGAAAAGTTGAATATCTAGAATCTGCAATTTTTGTTTAACATGTCGTAGAGTTGGGCTTTCTCACACACATTTTTCCTGTGTTTGCACTTGTCGAAATGTGAAAGATTTGCATAAAGCCTCTGAGGAAAAGACAGATCCTTGTGTTACACTTCACTTGAAAGATCAGAAGGTATTTGAAAGCACATTTTTTTAAACTAGGCAAAGCAGCCATTCTTGAGTGATAAAACAATGTTATTGACCTCTTTAGGCAGCTTCAAAATGGAGGAATGTCACCCTAATTTCCCTCTCTGGGTGCGTCTTTCATATACACAGCCCTTTCTATCACTTACCTTCAAAAAAGTTGTCATGAAACCTTTCCATTGTTCCCAAGAATAACTCCAGGTTCCATTTAATGCTATTTTTTGTCTTTTATCTCTCTGAATCTTCTTCATCCCAAGGAGGCATCAGGTACATCTCTTGAAGTGAAATAGGCCATTAAATATCTCCCCAGGACAGAATACTTGTTCTTTATTAAGTCCATAAAAAAGTCATAAAATAAAGATGTGGAAGACTACTTTTTTCTTGATAGGTCAGGGCAACCATCAAAGCAGCAGACATTGTATCTAACATCTTTCTTCCCTGGGGTGCATTCCTGAACATTCTACAAAGTCATAATGTTACAGGAGAAAGAATCCTGGCCTCATTTGGTAAATTTTGAAGACGCTAAATAGAATCATTTGGTGTTATGTGGATATTTTGGCATCAAGATATACAATAGCATAGTCTGTTAGATTTTTTTAAAGTACTGTAAAATGAAATCCTTCTGTTTGTACTTTTTAAAAATATAATTTAAGATATATATTTAAAGCAATATTATGCATTTTTATGAAGATGTATGATTAATTAAATCACTTGTGATATAAAAATATTCATTTTTAATGAAAATATATAATAGGATTTTCAAATAATTCTTAAAATTGATTAGACATTAAAAAAAATTATATCTGTCTGGAACCAAATTTAATATATATACTCATGCTTTATATGATAAAAAGCTAGAACAAGGTAGCTGTTTTACATTTGTACAGTTTCATCTCTTTGTAGTCTCCTAATGGAAATTTAGACTTCTGGGTTATACCAATAATTCCCAAACTAAAGGGTCAAAATTCTAGTTCTTAGCTAAAAAATCAGAACACAATTTTGAAGTGGGCTGTCACACTAGAAAAAGCAGATACAGAACCAGGAGACTCAAATGAATGGGAATCCTCCCCTCCTTTTATGCATTGGAAACTTATGAGGGGTAGGGAGAATGGAGAAGGAGTATAGGTAGGCAAGAAGAAATTTTATGTAATACAATAAAACCATAGGGCAGATGGGTGTGAGGTATATTGTATATTTGATTCTACAGACTCTTAGCTGGCAATAAGAACTCAGTATTAACGCCCTACATGCATTTATTTTTAGTAAAACGCATAAGAGAAGGGGAAGGAGAAAAAGGTTTGGTTATGTATAAATCTAGAGTGCACAGTAGATGACTGGGATGATAGTACCACAGTGATAATGCAAATTGAACTATTTTCATTACATTTATCAAAGAAACCTTGAAAAGGTGGCAAGAATCTAACAGGCTGCACAGCTGCAGAAGGTGATTATATACCCATTTTCATGAGGAACCAAGCAGCCAGGAAAATACAAAACTGGCAGAGAGGAAAAGGACTTTGATAACAGAGCTGTATTTTGTTATGATACATTTTGAATGGCAATGAACCTGAGAGCAAACTTGACAGAAAATTGTGCAGAATCCCTAAACTGAGTTGCCCTCAGGGCATACAAAATTGAATGATACATAACAGTATCTATAGTGCAATAACTACGCAGTATGTTTGATGAGTGACAGAGATATTACAGACATTAATTAAGTTAACAGGAATGAAATCCTGCCAGCTACTGAGCATTTCATATGGCCTAATAGCAACAAATTCCTCTCACTCACTTTTTAACAACAACAACAGAAAGTTCAAGATATGTTTCTAGCTTCATCACAGGCACCAATTAGCTGTTCACGGTGTCTGTTTTTCTGCAGTTTTCAAGAACAATTGCATCATTAGAGCATTTAAAATGCAGTGTCAACAGGAAATAGAACAATAGCTGCAAGCAAAAATATTACAAACCACAAAGCCATTATGTTTTGGTTTTTTGTCCCAAGTGCGATGTGTCTTGGACAGAATTTTTTTTTTTTTTTTCTTCACTGCGAAGAGGAAATAGAAAATAATTTAAGGCAGAAGAAGACCAGGTTTAGGAGAGCATCGGTAAGAAGTCTGAGAGGTCCATTGTGATTTTCTTAGTGCTACTCAGTTGTTTGCTTTTAATGTTTTTTAAAAAATATTAGACCTTCCTAAATTCTCTTGACGAAACTTAAAAAGAGTCTCAGAAAAACACAGTGAAGCAGTGGTTATTGTGTTCCATTTGCAGATGACTGGGACACAGCAGGAGGTGTCTCTTTTAGGGTGTTTGAAACACCTATGTATTTTTTCCCAGCAATGTTACCAGAGGAAAAGCCCTAAAATCCTCATTTAGCTTAGGTTAGTAACTCATCTCTCGCATTTTCTAGCTTATATGAGCAGACAGTTTTGTCTGAGGCTTTAATCCAATTCTCTTATCTTCCTAGTTCAGATTCCTTTGTTCTGTATAGGGTCAAATGGTATTGAACATGAAAATGGTGACTCCTCAGCAGTTCTCAATTACATTTTATGAGACAAACCTATCTTTCACTGTTGCAAATGAAAGACGCTTAGGTTAAAAGCTACAAGAAATGAGACAGCTACAGAGTGGCACACTGTGTCAGGTATTATCAATATGAGGACTTTGTAAACCATCAGTTTCATCTAGACTATCATATTTAATGACTGCTGTGGCACCTACATCTATTTAATCCTTACAAGAACACGAGCAAAAAAGCCCACACTTTCATTACCTGAAGTATGGTAAAGATCCTTTCTCTGGTTTGGTGCTGTACTGGTACATTGTGTCGTATCTTTATTGAACACCTGAATTTCTTGAGTAACAAACTAGTCAATAATTATTCCCTTATTATCTATCCCTTCTACCCAGAAATTAAATACATTTTTTCACATCACCCTTCCATTTCATATTTTTCAAGGTGAAGAAGTAGAATCCTCTATGAGAATTTTTTGTATGAGGACTATATCAAAGACTCTGTCCTTAGTCAAAAGTTCTTTAGTACCTCTGATTACACCTTGTTGTATTGCGTTCTTTTTCATTTTCCCCTTAAAGTTCAAATTGTTATGAAAGTTGGTATGTTCCAGTTCCCCTCTTTAGTTGTAATGTGTTGATTTTCTCCCCAGAGTATACCCCTCCCACTCTCCCTGTCAATTATTGTAAACTCCATCTAGCCCTCCTGAATGTTCCTTGTCAATCAGTGTAACGCTTCCCTCCCTCCCTGTCTGTTACCTGTAACCCCTCCCTTTTCCCTAGAACCTTCTACAAACCTCAGCGTCCCATTGGGGCATGTGATCTCTTCCCTCCACCCCCTCTTTCCCATCGGACCCCTCTTTGTAAGCCGTTCAGTTTTCTCTGCCCCTGAACCCTGTCTATCAGTCCATGAGTTGTACCCACCCCCTGATTGTGTTTCCCTTAAAACCACGTGCACAGAGGTGCGCAGCGCTGTTTGGTCCCTGAATCCTGGGGTTTGGGGTGTTGTCTTTCATGGATCTTACAATTAATCCTTGCTTGGTAGTCTCAAACCAGCAGCCTCCCTCGGCTCTTTTGCCTTTTCTTGGACACCAGCTGTTGAGCGCGAAGAGACCTCACATGTTCAGCGAGTGGAGTTCTTACCCACAGCTGTGTCCCGCTCTCGGCACGGCGACGGAGTGTGCCTGCACCACTGAGGAGCTAGTCGGGACTCCAGGGCCGTGTCAACACCACCTTTTTATTTTTCTCTGTTCTGTTCAGTAGTGGGGAGTACAATATTCAGTTCAAAATACAGTAAAGTTGTCGTACGTTTGGTCTGCCACCACAAAACTCTGAGCTTACTTTCAAAAGCTGTTGCTAAAATTCTCCCTGTGTTATTTTATATCTTATAAAATCCATGATTGTGGATATACACTTCTAATGAGCTTCTCCCAAAACATTTTTGGTGTGTACTGACTGAATTTCACTAGCATTTTTTCACTGCCTCACTAATGAATGATCATAGTGAGGCCCAATATCAGATCATTTTGTCAGGCTTCCTAATTGCTTTCATTTATTTTACTCTCTATTTTTATCACCAGCTCTCTTGAATGGCTTCTCTTTCCTCTCTTTTTTGCAGTCCTATAAAAATATCACAAAACAAGTTAAATCATAATACAAACACTTTCAACTTTCTGTGGCCAATCTTCTACTCTTCTGAAGCTGACCCAGTCCATACAAAATGCAGTTCTTGGCCTGACTAATGCATACCAGCACATAAAACATTTCAGATCATTACTGTATTTTTGGACCCCTGTTGAATGCAGCAATTACTGGGGAAAAGACGGAACAACCTTTTAGTGCTGTCATAAGAGGATATATAGTTCACTCCAGCTGAAAAGCTGAGCTGCTATTATGTCAAGAAACGAATGTAAAACACAGAGTAAATGTAAAACGTATTTACAACATTCTGAGGATGTATTTTTGCAGCTGAATGTACCAAACAGTGCACAAGGCAGCATTTTAAAAACAAGTTTCATCTGTAATACAACACAGAGGCTGCTGCCTCTGTTCTTCATAATTTATTTAATCCCTCATGAGATCTGGATTAAATTACGGTTAAATGGATCCAATGAATCTATCAGGGAAACATTATCTTCTGTTTGTTGTATTTTCTTTAGATTTCTGTGAACTATCTATAGCATATTCCAGAGGGTGGACATGTCCTTGGGGAACAGATTGCAAGATTTTTGACAATTTTCTTACCATAGATACAGAAAAAGGTCACTATTCTGATCTGAATGGCATAAAACAAATGAGGTACAATTGTTTGCATGTGTAGAAACTGAGAGTAGATAAGTAAGCTGGAGTCAGTGAGCAGGCAAATATTAAAACTGTGGCTGTATTATTATTTTATGGTTCATAATTTAACAATGCATTGTCTTATTTTGTGTTCTTCAGGGCAGAAATTTGTTACGTTCCACTCACACTTGAAGTTTGAAACATAGTTTTGGAAATGTAGGACGCTCAATGCTAAAAGGCTTAATTGCTGCAAGAATCTGTCATTACAAGTCATATGTATTATCAGGATAAGGAAACAGACTTCCTAGAGACTTGTACAAGAAGATGGAAAAGCAATCAAAGAATAATGAGAGACTCATTAAGGTGTATTGTATCCAGGAAAATAGTAGATGGGAGTGTAGACTTATCAGCAATTAAGTTGGACTGATGACAGCTACTTAATTGTACCACCATTTGTAGTGGCCATCCAGCCAAAGACATTAATTCCGTAGGGATTTTGATAATAAGGTTTATGGTCATGAAAAAATCTTATGCACCCATGTAGGTGTTAATAATCACTTAATAAATAGCGATAAGTACTTCGAGCAGTAATTCAAGCTGTAAAGGACACCTAAGTAACAAATTCTGATATGAAAAGAAGTGGGTTTTGCCTTTGGTAAGGCATGTCTACATTCAAGTCTTTGAACTATGTAGCATATAACTCACCAAATGACACTGTGATCAGCAAGCATGCTTTAATTATTCCTGTCATAAAATGAAAACTATGTAGTACACATTCTACTAAAATTGTACTAAATTCTACTAAATCTGTAACAAGATTTGGGTTGGATTTTATTGGTCTTGGGCAGTAATGTCATTCAGTGAGACTACAGTGACTCATTACTCCTTCAAAATATGATGTTGTGAAACAAAAATATTAGAAGTTCACTGGAAGACAGTATTCTCACAAAAGAAAAATAAATCTTCAAATGGGTTAATCTCACCCATGTATGGGATTTGCTAACAGAAAACACAGAAGTGTGTGCTTCTTTCATCTCACTTACTGCTTTCCATTGCAATTTCTAGTTCATTTGTTCAGTTTTAGCCTTCTTAGAGTAGAAACATGGTCCCAAAGACCTTCTCATAAGGCCCAAAAACAGATACCTGCTATCTCATGAATCTTCTCTACTGAAAGGACTTTGTAGAGGAAAAAACATCTCAAGAGAAAAGTTCTCTTTGCAAAGAAATTATTGGAAAAACTTTGAAACTTACCTATACTCTGTTGAAATCAGTATTTAATTTTCCAAGATCATTATATGCAAAGGAGTTTATTATTGGCTGTAAATTTATGTTATACTTAGGCTTGATTTCAGAGGTTTAGAAGAGGTTTTGTGTAATTTGTTTGGGTGCTTTTTTGGTAGGTTTTTTTTTGCCTTTTTTTTCCCTGAAACATTTCCTAGCATTTCTGATCTAACACCAACGTTTGTCAATTCTGTAATGTTCACAGACTTTGATATTAGTTTTAAAATTACTGTCAAATAGGCTAATATTTAATTAGATAGCAAGAAAATAGAATTCGAACATGTGGTATGAGTACTGTAACAATAATTCTTTTCCTTAATGATGTACAGAATACAGCAGTGCAACTATGATTGAACTAACCAATAGCACTTTTACCAAGAAAACAGATTTAAAATTTAAATTTCTAAAATGTAGTTAATGTCCAGAAGTTTTAGCCCTGCACATACCAAATCATTCCAGGATTTTGTTAGTTGCAGTGTGCAAAGTGGGGGAAAAGTTTTTGAAAGCATAATGTCCTCATCAATTCTGCAGTCTTCGGGGGTATTGTGGTGGTCTGCTGTTTATTATGGCTTGCATGTATTTCAGGATATGAATATATGTATGTGAACTCATTTTGTCTGTTTCCAAAATATTTTTTTCAGGGGTTATCTTAATCTTATTACTAGATATTTCACTATATTAGTAGAAAATCCGGGAAAGACTGTAAAAAACTGTAAATGTATGTGGCATTTTAAAAATTAGTTCCCATGTTTGCTTTTCTCTGTAAGAGTGAGGCTCAACCAAAGGGAAAGAATAGAAACAGATGCGACTTGAAAGAAGTGTTTTCCAGGAAAAAGAAAAAAAAAACCAACACCAAAAAGCCCAAAAAACCAAAAAACTAACCAAAACAAAACAAAAAAACCCCAAACCAAACCAAAACAAAAAACACAGAAAAAAAAACCAAAAAGCTGAAATTAATGAATAGCCCACATGCATATTCTTTAGAGTAGCACACTGCTCAGAAGGCTAATGAGGAGAGATTTGCACATATCCACAAAAACCCCCATAACTATTCTCTTAGATCACGGTCAACAATTTGTTCACACTGAATTTCCAGACAAGTGAATTTTGAGCTTGTTGGTAATTCTGAATTCAGAGGCTTTTGTGTGATGATCAGCAAAATATTAAATTTAAGAAAGAAATAGTAGTATTTTTTTAAAACTAAGTTCTGCTTTACAAATAATTCCCTTTCATTTATAATGCTCAGTTTTTACTGTTATGGACTGACATGACTGTTACTACCAGGGGAGTTCAGAATATCACTTACGCATGAAATTTCTCTCATATTTCTGTTACGTTCTCAAGTTTGCATATGGTATTGAGAGGAATGTGTATTATTTTTAGTCTTTCAAACTAATTGAACAAACTAATTTTTATTCTTTATTTCAGTACTGCTTTTGTTGACAGGTTTGAGGTGGACAGTCACCTGGTGCTGCTCAGGATTTTCAAGTTAAGCGCAAGTGAGGAGGCATTCAAAGCATTATGTTATATTTTAAAGGGGACATTTTGAAGATGAAATAATGTGGAATATACCCACCTCGGATTACTTTCATCTTAAAGTTTTTTTCATTTAAGTTTTAACTTCGAAGGAGTTCTATTTTGAGAATTGGGTACTTTTAAAAATAGTTTTTCATTCTAGAATTTCGAACTCCGTGTTTCTGGCTATTGTACATGGAACTTTAAGAGAGTTTCCAATATTGCTTTGAAACCTAGGTTTTAAATGCAATTAGTTTTCACAGTGTTAGAGTTAGGAAATGGATGTACTTCAAATATGGAATTTTTTATAAGTATTGGTGGTGTTACAAAGTACTGCCTTCATATATGCACTAGTGGTTTGGGTTTTTTTTCACTGTAAACTGCATACTCTCCATTGGAAATGAACTGTGTATTCCAGTTCACATAGTTAAAATATCTGGCCTTTTGATCATATCTCTTTTTATACAGGAAGTCTTAGGCAGTGTGAATGATCTACTTGGTGCATTGAATTTCCTCGTCTGGTTCTAAACCAGGGTGACTCTGTGGACTTGAGGCCTTGGCAAAGAAGTATGCAATTGCTTTACAAGTTTTTGTTAGTACAAATCTAGATTCTTGAACTTACATCCTTACTGAAAGCAGGAGTTTCCAGAAAGGAAAACATCTGAAAGACTGATTGATAAATTACAAAGTAAGACCATAGATAGAGGCTAGGATTTTTCGGAGACTCCAGAGCTAGTTAAGGTGGAATTTTTTAGTAGTAAATACTGTTGAATTAAGCAGTAGTAAGTGAGACCTAATGATCTGTATTAAAAAAAATGCCATCACATTTTACCCCCCCCCGCCCCCCCCATAGTACCACATAACTCTTACTTTACATAATCTCTGAATCTTGGAAAGCTTCTGGAAAAAAACCTACATTAGGTAATCTTATCATATTTCTTTCTTTTACGTAGTATTCCAGGAGAAATTGCATATAATTTGCTAAGGAAGTAAGCATACTTTACCAAAAAGTAAAAATAATAAAAACCAATGTAAACCCTTCAGTAAGACATTTCTAGAAATAATCCATATACATTTCATGTGCATAGAAATGCACTAAGATGACATTGATCTATTAGAAACATTGAGTTGTAGAATCTTAGAATAATTTATATTGGTAAAGACCCTTAAGACCTCTAAGTCCAACCACTAACTCAACACTACAGACCCCACTACTCAACCATGTCCTTAAGTGTCATGTTAAATGTTACGTTTTTGCTGATCTGGACTTGAATTACAGGCTGAAAGAGCAGTTATACAGCAAGAAAAGCACTGGAAGTGAAATTCCATTGCTAGAGTAAAAGCAATGGAATAAATATTTTCAAAATGGGGGGTTTTGCCATAAGTACAAGTACATTTGTCCCTTTTTTTTTCACTTTGTCAGAGATTAAGTTTACACAGTAAATCAATACACGCCGTATCAAAATTTCGAACACTATAAAATTTAATAGGAATATTCTGTGATTTTTATTGTTTGCTTTCTATGGGAGTAAAAATTTATAATAAGAGCCTAGCAGCCAAGATGGGGCCTCAAAACTGGAGAATGTTGTTGTAGACTGAAGTGAGCCTGTCTTCTGTGAAGCTACATCGTGATTACAGTCACTCTGAAGGTGAAAGTACTACAACAGGTGGTGATCTCAGTCAATATCCTTTAGAAAATTCAGCTTTTCAAAACTGCATTTCTTCAGTTTAGAACTTCATAAAATTCTTCATTTACGATTTGCAGAATACCATATGCAAACTTGAGAACGTAACAGAAATATGAGAGAAATTTCATGCGTAAGTGATATTCTGAACTCCCCTGGTAGTAACAGTCATGTCAGTCCATAACAGTAAAAACTGAGCATTTCAATTCAATCATAAATTCGGCTGAAGATTTTTTATTATTACTGAGCTCACCTGCACAGGGGTTTCAGGTGGTTTAATAGCTATGACCTGAAAATTTCAGTAATTGTTTACTGCTAGCCTTTAAATAGAAAGCACTGTTCCCAATGTGAAAAAAATGCATGAACTTTTAATCACATCTTCATTTTAGAAATTAATTATGAAGATGCCCTTGCATTCAAATTGCAGAATGATCATTTACTTTATTTAGGTTAAAGCATTTTTAGAATAGCTTACTTAAAAAAAAAAGAAAACCAACAAATATTTTATTACTCTTCATGATATATTTATGTTGTGGGTTGTACATATAACTTTTTCAGTTTGGATTAATTTGGGGTTTTTTAACCAAGATTTTTTCCCCTCCCCTTTTACTGAGAAAACAAATGTGATTGTTGTTGGCAAGATGAGGCACCAAATTTTATTGTAGAATTGACACCCCTCTTCTTTGAAATAGTGACTCATAAAAGTACATGGCAAATATTTACTCCCACAGAATCAATTATTCTACATGACTGTAAAAACTGGTGATTATGTCTGTGACACGTAAAGCTCTGTTGGAGGACTGGAATGGAATAGGAATGGAACAGGAATTGAATAAAGTACTTGGGATCTGTGACGAAGTTGCATCAAGTATTTGAGTGCAGTTTCATAACTGCATTTTGTTACTAATTAAACCTAGTTAGATTTTGCTTTGCCAGTTTTGTTGAATCATAAACAGCAGTTCACTGGTAGACACAATGGACCAGTTTTCAAAATTGTCTGAAGTACACATACAAAAGTGCTCTTAAGGGTGAAGACTGGAATGTGATTCCCATTATAACAGCACTTTGTATTGCCATACTACATTCCATTAGCAGATATCACTATACTTTGAAGCTACTAATGACTTGAGTCCCTTGGAGAAGAAACGTTGCTATTTCTGTTTCACAACACATAAAAGAGAGACTAAATGTAACAGAAGTTACCTGCCCTCCAGTGACAGCATAGGTGCTGGAGATGTATATCAGGAAGGAAAGTATGTGATTTGAAGCACTTTTCTTTTTATTGATGCTTACATTCAGCAGCTTTCTTATTGCCAGTTAGCTGGACACACCAGGGAAATTACTCATTCAAAGTTGCTTCAACTTCAGAACAAATTATCTCTGCAGGTCCACTTTACCAAACTTACAAACCCTTTCCTTACTTACTCTATTCACAGTTATGCTAAGCTTTGTAACCCTTTTAAGAAAATTGTTTCCAGGCTATATTTCTGCCTCAGCAAGCTTGGAAGCTGGTAAGCTTTCCCATCTGCATTATGCAGTATGCAGTATGTTGTACAGCATCAGCGAAGGTAGAAATAGAGTTTCTCCCCCACTGCTTTACAAAATCATTACTGAATTTAAATCGACCTTCCCAACATTCCTTCGACAATAATTTGGACTTTTTCTGATGCTAACATGTTCAGATAGCTGTTCTGCTGAATACTGATAATGATTTCATACTTTAAAATCCATATAATAATGGCAGCATACATTTTTCCCTGTGCCTTTGAGAATGGACAGTGAAATTACTGCTTACCTGAAACCTTCTTCCTATTCATAACTGTACCCTTATAGAGTAAAGTGTACCCCACTCACCAGCCCTGATACCAAGGCATGTAAAAGTTGTAAGGACAGTCTGGGAACCCTCTTTGTTGCTTACCCCTTTTCATTCACCCAGCTAATGAAGGAAAAGGCAAGCACAGCTTTACAATTAAAGATGTGTATATATAACTGAGATGTAAGGAATGAGTCTGCAGGAATGGGAGGAAAGGGGAGGACAGGTCTAGAAGATCAGTACATGGAACTGAAGAGAGTGGAGTGCTACAAATACGTGATATATATCCTGTCATATTGGCAGGAGTGGCATGCTAATTTATGAATGTTTGAGTGTGATCCAAGCGCACTTTACTGATTCAGGTTTTCATTCATAGTGATTGCACAATGTACTACTTCACTGCAGCTTGCTTCTCCGATTTTTTTTTCTCCTTCCTTGATATTCAAGGAGCTGAACTTCCTGCATTCCCCAAAAATACCTGATTCCTTGATATGGCAAACCTCCTTTCTAGCACGAGAAGTGCAATGCCATACCTGTCTCACTGATATTGTAAGTGGATTTCTAGCTAAAATAGAACTATTTTAACGGCATCAGTGGGCCTGAAAATGGTGTTTTAAGCATGATCTATTTCAACTTTTATTTCCTTGAAAATTAGTAGTAACCAGTTAATTGATTTGTAAGGAATGATATTTCTGATTATATGATACGTTTTATAAGAAACTAGGAAGTCTTTTTACCATCAAGCTGTTTGAATATTCCTCCTTACATATCAAAATTTGTAACACCTTTACAATTTCACCTGAAAACCAAATCCATTTGGTATAGATTGTTTTTTTTTTTCCCCCAAACAATCTGAGCAAGGATATATGGATTCCTTTAGAGAAAGCATGTTTAAACCCAAGGTTTTCCATGCATGACAACATGGATCTTGTAGCATTCAGAGTTAGTATGTTCAGACTGACATTAAAAGACAATATTGATGGATATTTCAGTCAGCATAAAGGGGGGTAAAATTAAACAGAATCTCTATATGTTAATTCACAGTAGAAATACTGCTTTTGCTAGGTAGTATTATTTTACCAACAAAAGATATGTTACATCAGTAGCCCTACGATGACTTTTTTATGCTGAAAGAAATGCTGTATTTTGCTTCTATATCTACATGGGCGACATATTCTTTAGGCTAAAAAGATAATTCATTTGGGGAAACTATGGAAACATATATTGTGACAGTTTAAATTGTCATTTACTATGCTACTTCAGTTCAAGCAAATACTTGCCACTGTTGTGGATTAGAAGGGTATTAAAAATTTATGATATCAGGAATATAAATTTGGAAACTAATAACAAAAAAAAAATCTTCACAGTGTGATATTTCCATGAAGTACTAAAGATGATCAGCAGAATATGACCATACTCAATCGCTTGTTTGAGACAGTTGTCATTTGACCTTATGTTTGTATGTTACATGTTTTCTCAACAAATCTAGTCAGGTTTTATAAAAATACAGTCATATAAACACATAGCTGCATAAAATTACCACAGAATGATGATCTAACAGAATGATTAATGTCTTGATATGTCCAAGGAGATCTATGGTGTGCTGGAAAGGAATGGAGTTAAAAATGAAATTTGCAAATATTGTGACAGTTTGACTGTAAATCAGATAGTTACTTTCACAGCAAGTATGCATAAGTTCTCAGGAGATGGAATTATTGGTGCCAGGAAACATTATTGATTATCTTCCATGGTCATCTTTACCTCGCAGTACTTGCAAGGCCATTATTATTTTTTAAGTGTCTTTTCCAATTGTATTCAGAACTTTCTTAAGGAAAAATCTCTAGGCTACATCTGTGGCATTAAATTCATGTATGGTAATGAAAATTAACAGTTTGAGTTCTGCATGTTTGTACAGTAAATCAAAGAATGCTGTCAGTAATTTGGATCATGTAATTAGCTCATACAAATGGATGACTATGCAGTCAGATATCTTGCATCCCAAAGCTTTGATTTCTAGGACAATGGATATTAGAAACAAAAATAAAACAAAAAAAGAAATTCTATTAAATTAAGTCTAGAGGAGTCAGTGACGCTGTCTTAATAACTGACACTGTATGCATATGGTGTCAGTAATATGATTCAGAGAAGAATTTCCGCAGAATAATCAAAAATTGTCCTTCCATTCCAGAGGTAAAAGGTCTACCTTAGACTTGGAGATATCAGGGCAGTGTGTTTGGAAGATCAATCAAAAGAAATTTCAATTTTATTTTTATTACTCCTTTTGTTTACTCTCCTTGCTCACTTCATTTACATGTCTCTGTTTCTTCAAGGTGTGCTTTTTTTCACTCTTCCTAGGTACCTCCTGTTAACCATTCTCAGTTTTGATCCCTTTGCCCCTCTGTACCTTCCCCTGAACAGCCAAGTAGTGTTCGTAATTCTTACTGGCAAGGGTAAAATTGGCTTCACAAGCAACAGTTTTCCAACAGGATACTTCTTACTAGGGTGTTGAGCTAGACAGTGAGGGAACACAGTATGCTGAACACAGGGAACTGAAGGACCCGATGAAATTTTTCAGTGCCAGTCTAGTCATCTTCACTGATGGGCCATGCAGTCATCCATGACAGTATTTACTACAGGGAACTGAAGTAACACAAAAAGCAGTTGCTTTGCAGGCTTATTCACTGTTTCTGCAGACTTTAATCCAGGTTTCTTTATCTCTGGCTTCTTATTTCCTCTGCTTAGATGTTGCTAATCTCATTTCCCTAGAGAACTTCTGAAACTGACAAATCATATTGTATGTATGCCCACATGTTTATTATTATACTGGCATATAGCAAGTTTTAATTTCAATTCTTGTATTATTCATGAGGGAGACATTCGTTGAAGAGTCATTCCTCATTTACTTTGATTTTCTACTAAAAATCTGAGCCTGTACAGATGTAAAGCCCCATACAATTCTACAGTTTAAAAAAAAAAAAAAAATTCTAGACTAAGGGATAATTTGAACTTGCATGCAATTTTAATTAATTTACAAAGGCAGCTGGGGTTTTTTCATTATTTCTCAACAACTACATGATACAAAGAAATTCTGCAAACACACTGTCTGTTCTTTTGTTAGGCTTCACCAAAATGTATATGGCAAATAAATTTCTTTGCCAAGTAATATGTGCTTCACCATCAACCTTTGTGAGCTTCAAAGTACTCAATTCTACAATTCATAAGGCAAAATCTGATTTTAATCTTAGTGTACACTCAATCATACCTGCCACTTGTGATACAATATCTCTGAAGTGATATGAATTTAAAATGAAATAAAAAAGCTATTGAATTGCAAAGAATATGATAGATCAGAAAGGGTCATGAGTGCTATTAGAGTTGTAAAACTCAAAGATTGATGTTGGAGTGAGAGATTTGTTTGCCATCATCTTATTTTTTTGTTGGGTATCAAGTTTTGTGATACTTTTAAGAAGCTCCTCTCAAGTGATTCAACTTAGCTGAATAATAAGCTTCCTTATTATATATTTTCTACTTAGATCTTGTCATATTTGTGAGCTCCAGTTTCATAATTTCTAAAATGTTGCAATTTGCAAATAATTGTAAAGATTTACGAGGGAAATTATATAAAGAATGTAAGAATAGAAGAGTTTAAGTGACTCTTATCTGGGTAGATAATACAGGAAGAATCTGACACCAAGCAATTTTGGTTTTAACATATTTTGTTACCTGCAAAGATTTTTCTTTTCTTAAATATTTTCCGCTGCATCTCCTATTCTTATGGCATGCTTAACCATAAGGATAGAAGACTGAATGGAAAATATTTAAGAAAATGTGATATGCTTAACCATGAGGACAGGAAATCCTCCCAACCATAGGTAGCATTTGGAAAAGTGTGAAATCTAGTACTGTGTGCAGCATGAGGTAGAGGAGAGACTTAACAGTCTTCTAGAGATTGTGTGTTCTTGAAGTGTTTTACTACTAATAATTTATCATTAACATGTAATTTTAACACTTGGCATTCTTGTATTTTCAGTCAGGCATTAAAGATTTTTGTTGTTAGGTTTGGGGTTTGGGGTGACCAAAGGAGAGAATAAAACTAGAGAAATGTAGTCATGGTCCCATTATCCACATTAAGGCCAGATATAACAAAGGCAACTGTAGTTAGGAAAAAGAAAAATATAGCTGCAAAATGGTCACTTTGATTGCTTTTACGTTAGATGATTGTTGTGCGTTTGCTTTTGCATCAGTTGTAGCTGTTCTCTAAGTTTCTTTGAGCTGGGCTTTTTTTTTTTTTGGTTTGGATTTTTTTCTGTTGTGAGTTTTTTTGCGGGGAGGTTAAAGGACATTTTTGGGTTGGGTGTTTTTATTGATTTCTTGAAAAGAGACTTTAATCTAAGGTGTTATTAATTTGACTTAGAGTGCTTTGGCAGGATAGGGAAATGTTTATGATTTGTTATCAGCCTAATGTCTTTAATCTACAGCTGGCTACAGATGGGAGATTAATTCATTAATCCCTATGATTTTCCTCTGTCACATACAAAGGTGTCTTTATTATCCCACAGGCACATCCATACACTTAAAAATTTTCATGCATTTGCTAGTTTTTATTTATGAGTTTCCTGTTCTCTGAACTTCTTACATTACTGCATAAGAAATTCATCTGGAATTCTTTGTGTTAGAAGCAGAACACCTACTTTTCTAACTTCTTTCTATTGGACTTCCTTATTAGCAGTTCCTGCATGGAGATTTCTGAAATAAATTAAGTCTTAACAACAGTGCATGTTCTGAATTTTCAGTGTAGATTTTGCAGAACTGTTGTTATTTCTCAATATGTGAAAATTTCAGATTTAGGTTTGTTTTTTGTTTTCCTATGCAGAGAAGGAAAGTCAGTTATCGCCAGAGATTTCATCTTTTTAATTGCTCTGTTTATCTGATTTTTTTTTTTTTTTTAACTCAGTCATTTTGTCAAAGACTGAGGCAAGTTAACAGGAAATACTTAACCAGAAATTACTTATAACATATAAAGGGAAATGAAACAATTGCTATGGGGAAGAAAAAGAAAAAGTGATCTAGGAATGAATAAAGACACAATCTCTATATTTCTGTTTTGGTTTGTTGTTTTTTTTTCAAATTTTGACCTAATGACTAGAAGGTAGCTTCTAAGGTATATTTCAATATACCTTAGAAGCTACAAATTTACTAATTGTCTTAGCAGGTGTGTGTATAGAAAACTATGTGGATGGTTTGGGACAGGTTACACTACTACACTTTTAAAATTATGTTACTAGACTAAGTGGGGAAAAAGGTAAAATGAGAAAAACTGAAAAATTATACAAAGGACTCTTTATCAAATGCAGAGAGGGGCCTAAAAGAGGGCATCTTTTGTCAGGGGGTTGGTTTTTTTAATTAATTTTTATCTAAAGCAACTTAGAATTGTGTCAAAAATGAGGGGGAATTAATGTAGTGACAAATCATTAGGGAAAAGGGAAAAAAAATATTTCTGGTAAGATTGAGAATTATTGTTATTTAGGTGGAAGACTTCTGAAAAAAGGCAGTAAAATTTTTCAAGTATTTCAAAGTGCAGTGACTAAAGAGTGAGAGTATAAAGTTCACTGTATGAAAATATAGGGCAAGGTATCCAAACACCATTTTTCTTGATTAAAAGATTTAGCCCATTAATCATGTTAAAAGAAAATAAACTTTGTTATTTCTCTGTCTGAACTTTCCTGAAATTTCACTGCCATTTTCATCTATTGCTGAACAGGTTTTTCAAGATTTAAGGGAGCTTGGTTTTCCTGTGACAGCTGCAGTCGTGTTAATGCACAATGTCATGAAGGGACAGTACAATGAAAATATAAAAAGCCAAGCTTGTTGCATATGTATGGCTTTTGAGTAGCTGAAACTAAATTTTGTCTATTTGTGAAGTCTAAAATACAGTTGGGATTACATCAGATTTACCCTTCAACTATTGTAAGGAAAGAGAAGTACATGCTAAATGAAACATTCTTTAAGAAATTTTGTCTCTGTACTCCCCCTTTAATGCTATTTTTTCTGTGTCCTACTTTTTAGCTGCAGTTTAGAGTAACTGAGCTATGACATGTAATTCGTATAAAATGTCACAAATGGTGTCATTCATTAGCTCTGACAAAATTGCTGGCATTGATTTAACAAATGAATTTAATTTGGTCCATGTGACCTCAGTAAATCGAATCAGCACTGTTTTATTAGATCCTCAAGAAATGAAATGTTTATAAGATTTTTTTTGGCTTTGTGAATATTCATTAGTTATGTCTGAATATAAAAACTTCAGGAAAGAAAAAAAGTATTTTTCACTAATAGAAAATTTCATTAAATAAAAATCCATTTCTCTTTTCTATATTTTCTGGTATTTTGAATTTGGCAAGCTAAGCTGTGGAATTTAAAGTAAAAATGGATTTTGCAGGAAATTTATTTTATTCAAATGCCATTCTTATGGCACACATAAAATTATTTTGTGCACTTTATGTTAAAGTAGTTGGAGGAGCATTAAATGTGAAATGTATTACCAATTATTTTATTGCAATAGTTTCCATTAAAACTGAGGAAAATTATTTGCTGGTTTAATTCAGTTAGGAAGTAAAATAAAAAAAAAAAAAAAAAAGGAATTAGAAAAAAAAGATGAAAGGTCAGCAAACAAAAATAGCATATGGAAATTATCTGCAACTTTCGAATGTGGCTCTGTTAAATATCAGTGCCTAGAGCTCACATCCCACAGTAAGATCTGGACATACGTGGGTGTTTGTTATATATGTTGCTTTCTAACCCAAAGTTGACTTTCAAACAGAGACAGAAATTTCACTTATTCACTTACTAGAGATCATCGCAGTTATAAAGACTTGGAATTTACTGTCAAAGCTTTTGGCTTAGTCCTTCATTCCAGAATATTTCTTTTCCTCTGTAAATTGGTGAGGAGAAGGGAGTAAGGGCAAACCAAGATTATCTTTGAAGACCTTTTGCTGACCTTTTTATTCTTTCATCTGTATTGAACTCTAGCCATAAGCTGCCATAACAATACCATTTATAGTCTCATGGGGCAGCGTTACATTTTAGGATAATGGAAAAGACTTTACCGAGCTGAAATTGTGAGCAAAGTAAAACATCCACAGAGCTCTTCTAATCTAAAACAAAAACTTAAACGTAACAGGTCAAATCTATTTTGTTAGATCCCTTAATTGCAGACATGGAAGGCAGGCCAGGGTTACAAAAAAGGGAAAGACACAATCAGAAACATGTGCAGGGCAAAATGATCAACCAAGCTAGTAAGTTGGATCGGTCAGATCCCACCCTGAAGAGAAGAGAAACAGGTATGTCTCCACTTTCACAAGTGCTCCCTTACATCTTCTTCCCTTCCTCAAGCTTCCTCCTGTACTTACTCTTTCTGTGTATAAGAGTGGATTCTGATGTTACCTACCATCTGCTCTGAGTCATTTAGTAGGGCAAGAGATATCACCACAATAAAACACTTGGTTTTACATTTGGTTATTATTTACAACTTCAGATGTATTTTATCTTATAAATGCAATAAAGCTTCTATTATGTCTGACTTATCTCTTTATTGGACCAACCTCTATGTCTGACCATAGCAAAAGGAGATGCTTCTCATAGTGCCTGGTCAATATTTGTAGTCCATACACTTTGCATTTCCACAACAACAACAACAGGATTTTATTAACATTGATAGAGGAATATCTCTGGTTATTCTATTTACAGACCTCTTGTTCATTAATTTCCAGTCTCTTTAAATGTACTGATACTCTCTGTCTAGTTCTTAGGGCAAGATGTTGTAGCAGTGGCAGGAATGATGTACAGGGTGTAAGCAGGGATAAGTTTATCTGTTGATATTCCATATGACTTGAAGTACTGGAAACCTGAAGGAGAAATGTTTTCTGATGTTATGTTGCATTCTGCAGCACTAGAGCATGGTAGTTGGAGCAGTGTGTTTCTTTTAAATTTCAAATCACTCTGCTTTTATCAGTATATAATGAAAAATTGCTTTGACTAAATGTTCATCTGTGACATCTGAGAGTATTTGATCCTTTAAAAGCTATAATCTGATCTGCAGCAGTAAACTCCATATGCCAAGGCAGACACTGGCATGCCTGACTTGGGATGAGAGAATCCATCAGTTTTTACCCCAAAGAAATAGCGTGAAACTAAAATAAAATATGAGGTTTTTTTCAAGGCAGCTGGAAAATATTTCATCTCACCTACCATCTTGATTTCTTGAGTGTCTGGGTACAGAACTTTATTAGTAAAGATTCTGTCTTCAATGATGTCTTGAAGAAATTAATATTTTGTCTTTTTGAGAAAAAGGGAGATTGCACTGAGAAATTAGGGTAATTTTTTTTTTTTTTTAACTTCTAGAGGTCTGTTCATTGGCATGCAAAGTTTTGAAGTGTTGAAGTATTTTAAGATGAGTTTTGAATTTTATGTAGAAATAATGACATAAGAATTTTCACAAAAGCCTGGGAATGAGGACATATGTTCTTCAAGATCTTACATAGCTAGTAGTGGTGTTACATGTGCTGTTGATTTAAGCACTTTTACTGTACATATCTTTTAGCAGTGACATATAAATGTTCCTCATTATTTACTAATATGCTCTAAAACAGACGCAAGCCTATTTCATCAACTTTTTAAAAAAATGTTTGCAGTGTTTAAAGGAATAGTGAAATTGCCCATAGCTAAAGCAGTGTAACTGCTGTCTTCAAAGACTGTATGTGCTTCACATTAGGTTCTAAAACTGAATACATGAACATGCAGTTGATAATCAAGAGAGACTCGATTATTGGAGTAGAAAGTTTATTTCTTTGCCTAATATGCCAGCATTCTTTCTCTACTAATTTCTTAATATTTCTTCTTTCCTTTTTTTTTTTTTTTCCTGTCTGGAAAATTAACCATAGTTTCCATCAACTGCTCTGTTTATTTTGACGTAATTCCCTTTCTCTGTTTTGCCCTTTTATAGTCCAACTGGTTTTCCTACCTTAGGGTCTAAAGACCTCTAATAGTCAAGGCAGTAAAAGTGACATATAAACTTTTCTTTTAGAGTGTTTGCATAGAACAATTACAATATTGCACTTTTTGCATTTACCTAAATATCTTTATTTTGACCTTGAGATATTTTCAAATGTAGGCATAGCATTCATATTAATGCATATACTGATTGCCTTTGGGAATTTTTTTGTAGGTTTTACTTATCTTGTAAAATTTATATTTTTGATCTTTTGTCTGTTAAATTAATGCCTTAGCATTGTCAAAACACAGCACCACATTTGTAGCATGCATATTTCTATCCATAGTTTTTATTAAAGGAGCTCAGCAACCTGAGGAGAAAACAGGCATAAGGTGTCATGATCTCTTTAAGAAATCTGGATGTAGAACTCCTTTACAATAACATCATTAAAATTTGCAAAATGCATTCTGCATTGATTTGTAGCTCTGGAAAGATCACTTATGGCTGAAATTTCATCTAAAACAAATGTAAACTCTAGAGAACACTTTTTGTATTTTCTCTGTAAAAACTTGTTGCAGGCTTTCTACAGCAGATTTTTTTTTTTCAGCTTCTTTTTTTTTCATCAATTATGTCTCCAGGTGTATGACTATTGGATGTTTTTTTTTTTTAATTTCACAAAGATATTGAAATAAAGCAATATTTATTTCTGTTGAAGAAGAATGTAAGTCTGGTTTGTGTATCTTTACAAAATGTAATCTATTGTTAAGTCAACATAACAAAGGTAACTTTCACAGAGATTGTTATGCAGAGGTAGCATAATTCTTGTTTGAAATGTAATGTTAGCAACTATGGCTATACAGCTGTCATGAAAGACGGTTTTCTGTTTTTCAAAGATACAGCTATAGACAAAAGGATGTTTCATTAACTAGTGCTGAGAGCAAGTCTGTTCACTCCTCTTCTTGCTAACAATATAGTGACTGTAAGTTCAAAGACTTTTTCTTGATAGTTTTGTTATTCTAAGAGATGAGAGGGATGTCATCAGCAATTAATTCTTGCAAATGTCACAGGAATAAAATATATATACTTGAAGAAAAAAAAAATCACAGATATTTTAGCTGTTTAGCTGAAATGGGAATGGTGTGAAAGAGCTGCTGAAAGGGTAAAAAGCAGCTTCACAAAGAAAACTGCCTATAAATAGAGGCTGTCCTAATTCTTACTTATTCTATAGTTGGTTTGTACTGCTTCATAAAATCAGTGAAAAAAAATCACTCCTTATATCATTCAGTAGCTGAATTAGGAATTTTCAGCTAGATACTGAGTCTAAATGCACAGAAACCAGCTGGTTCCACTGGACATAAGCACTTGGAAAATATTTTTTAATCCCCTTTCATTTTTTTCATTTATTTGCTTGAAATGGGAACATCTATTACGTACTTATGAAAAAGTAAGCTATTTTATTTTAAGGTATATGAACAGGTACATGATGTATGTTTCTCAGTGAAGATAGAGCAATAGACAGTGTCTCATATACGCGAATTTCTTTGTTCAATTTTCCTATATTAAAACAGAAGGAAAGAAGTTGTGCCAGCTCTATTGTATTGTCTCCTACACTTAATGGCAAAATAAAACTAAATATTATATATCAAGATTCATTTAATCTCCTTAAAATTCTGCTTGGCAAAACAACTTCAGGAGTTGTATTTTCCCCAGTTGCAACTCACAAGTTAAACTCAGCTATAGACTTTCAGAACTTAAAATATATCACATTGTTCCCATTCTGTCTTTAATGGAAATGTAATGCACCACAATCTATTTTTATCTCCGAAAGACATCTCAGACAATTATTTTTGGTTTAGATGAATGTATTTGTCTTTCTGTGGCCAGTACCATAAAAAAGGGGAAAAGGCTCATTTATCTGCATAATTAAAGGTAAACCCATTAAATTTAGTAATAGTGACATGAAATAAAGTTTAATTTTATGTTATTTGTATCAGATGACTGTGGTGATGACAGGAAGAAAACGTTTGTGGAAGTTATGTGTACCAGAAAAGGACTGGCTTATTTTATTATTCTTTATATATACCTGGTCTCTTTGAGGTGGGAAACAGACCATGTTCAAGGGGCAGTTGTGTTGCATGTTCAGCACTTAATTACTATAATGGTACTGTTTAGGTGGTTTAATAGCCATAGATGACATTATAGAATGAGAGGTATTTCACCATGGAGAGCAATTACTTTGCCAGCATTAAAGAGTTTCTTATCATTCCTTGAAGAAAAGAATCTTAGACATTCATTCTTTTCTCCCAATCTCCCCGTCTCCCAGTAATTTTCAAGCTATGCCAATTTCAGCCAAATACAGCAGAAATTTAGATTCCTCCGGCATTGACTTAGTAGAGGTTCCTACGATGTCATGGAATAAGCAGGTGAAAGACTTCTAATTCTGGATCTTCCAGAAATTTCTCTGATGGTCTCTAAGCACAGCGGTACATCTGGACAAGAGAGCGCCGTGACAACAGTCCCGGGTCCTTCTTGCCCAGTCACTCCACAGCTTCGTGTTACCCACCTCTCTCCTTGTATGATCTTAAAAAATGTGACAAGAAACTCCATTTGTGGCAGATATTGTAGGATTGAGTACTAGATAATATTATGGCACAGTTCTAAGATGGAGATAATAACAGATGCAGCTTGTTGGGAAGTAAACAGATACAAAATTAAGGTTTCATTAAATCCTTTATTTAGATAAATAATGCAAGCCTGGCCACTGGTGATCATTCTTTTGTTTGGGGGCTTTTCCAAAACTTTACTCAAAAAATGAGCACACTTGATTTATTTCTCTTTATCCAATTTGCTTGTTCAAAATCTATTAGTGAAAAATTAGTACCTAAATTATCTGGTGAGTGGGGATACCATGAATAGTAAACCATAAACCATCTCTTTTATAATCATACGTTCAGGCAGTCTTGGGACCTGCGTAACAGCATGGAAAGGGTATTTGAGATTAAAGCTCTTATTTACTTCTTTCAGAGGGGGCTTTTTTACTAGATCTTAGTGTGTGTTTGCAACTTTGACAACTAGTTTTTTTCTTTTGCAAACAACTCTGAGCTATTAACTGAATTATGGAGGATAAGATCACCAGCCTCCTAAATATATTGTTAAAAACAATAAGTATTAGATTTTTTTTCCCATGAGAAGAGTCAAAGCTGTTTTGTCTGAAACAAAGCAGATCGGGTTAGTAATTTATTTGTCATTGTTTCACCTTTCAATATAACTTCTTTAGGCTTTACCTAGTTATATCTTCTCTGAGCATATTTTAATACTGATTCTGTGATTGTTTATGGGTGCTGAGATCTTACATATACAGGCATTACAAGGATTTATGACTTCAGTTTATGATAATATTTCCGACATTGTAAAGTCTCTCCTTCATTACATGTTGTATTTCACTCATCACTTTATGAACTAACCCTGGGATATGCTTATTTATTTTATAAAAGATGAAAAGTGGGAACTTAGCTTGCAAAAATAGGCCTTTATAACCTGATGTGAGCATATATTAGTGAGTGCTAGAATCTTCACCAGTGTTTTGTAACTGAGAAATATGTGAACAGTTTGACAGATTTGATTTTGAATACCTGCAGAAAATCATCCTGGAATAGTGTACATGTGTATACTTGAACTGTGAGTCCTTGTTCAGATAGATATGAATATATGGAAACTTTTCTATTGTTAATGTCCATCCTTTGGGCTAAATATTGGCAAAAACAAGAGTTGTTTTGTTAGCTCATTTGGGACTGAAACTCTCTTCAACACTTTTTATCACACAAGTTAACACATTTGAAACCTTGTCATCTGGTTGCACTACAACCAAGTGAGAACTAGCACAACGGAGCTAATTCATTTGGATAACAGTGCATATTTTTGCTCCTGAAAATGATGCTTAGCAGCCAAGTTCTAAAAGAACCTGCATAAAGGTTATGACACTTAACAGGATCCAGATCTCTTGACTTTTCTTCCTATTATTCTGCTGGAGAAAGAGAGGCAGAAAAAGCCAGACACTTTACTGCAGAAGTCTTGAAATTCAAGCAGATAATTGGAGACATATAGGAGGAAAACACTTCCAGTCTTCTCATGCAGTCAGGTAAGTGCATCCCTGAACTCAATATCTCAAAAGGGGGAATAATATTATTATGCAAGCTGTGATACAAAGAACTATGTGATTTCAGCTATCATAAGAGCATGAAGTGCTTTGTTTTGCTTTATGCTGCTTTTTCTTTTGACTGATTTTTATGCCATCATAGGTGCCCCACTTAGTCTAAGAACATCTTTTTCTATTGCATAAAATGAAGGCATTATTTTTTTTTAGCTATTCTAGACTGCAAAATTTAACCAATTGTGACTAATCAATAGCAGAGCTGTGATGCAGTCACACTGTGCAGTCATGGAATAATTATTAGGATGATATGTATATTATGTACCTACCTCAGATTGCTTTTGTCCTTGTTCTAAAGATGGAAGTATATACAATTGTGGAAGAGCCATTTAAATCCATTTCCTCACAGTCATTGTAAGAGTCTGTATTTCCTGCTCCCAAAGCCTGTGGGACTGTGAATATTGAAAGGGACATGCTAAGAATGAGTCAGTTTTTTGTTTGGGTTTGGTTTGGGGCTTTTTTACCTAAGAGAGAGAAATGTGAAATTTAGCTGTGGAAGGGTTGTTTTTACTTAGCGCTCTCCAACCCAGTTTTGCATGCCCAAAGGAGTCAATCACAATTTAACTTCTTGTTGTTTCTTTCAGTGAGAACATAATGTGTTTGCTAAGCTTAGTTCAGATTCTTTACTCTTATTCCCCAAATTTCTGTGAAAATATTTAGAGGTATGCTATTCCTGCTGGGCTCATCTTACGAACTGTATGTGTCTTAATTGTCAAAGTCAGGGTATTATATAGATTTCATTTTTGATTTATCCATTTTCTTCAGTAGATGATGGAATGGAAGGTTTTCTACTAAAACTGTGGCTAGTATAGGACAAGGGATGCTGCTATGTTACAAGCTCTCATATTTTATGCAGTTTATTTAGTTTCAGTATTTTGGGAGATTTCCCTAGCTTTTTGTATTTAAGATCTTAAGAGTTAGTGCTGCTACAAACTGGAAAAGCAGGCTATTACTCCTGCATTTAACAGATGGCTTACAAATGTCTTAGACATATAAAAAGTGATTAGCCTTAAGGATGCTTTCTGTGAGAATTATTTGAACATATTTTACCACTCTACCACCTTTTACCACTTCTGTTGAACTTAAGAATTATACTAAGAAGTTTCTAAAAAGCTTTTCCTTCTAATACCTAACTTTAAATTTCAGATACTCTGTAATTTATACAATGAATGACTCTTCTTTTCACTCTTGGTGGTTCCATTTAAAAAACCTATGTAAAGAAAGAAGATAAGTAGTCTGGTTATACTTTCAGCAGAAACGCTATTTTTATTTCTTTTTCTGATGATATACAGAACATTTCAGCCGGAGGAAACAGACATGTTTTCTATACATAATGATTTTTCCTTCATAATGGGAATTTCATTTTTTACACTTAAAAAATAAATTTTAAGAATATCCCAATTAAAGGAATTGTTTGTTATTTATGTCTTTTCTACCATTTCTGTTATTTTAATTAACCTACAATATTTTTAATCCTGTGTTCTATTTGGACAATTTGATTTTAAATTATTAGTGAAATGCATGAAAGAACAACTAGAATACAATTCATAGTAACCACTAATAATGCTTTATATTAAGTGCAAATCCCCTCAGGTAATGTTTTAGCCAAAGATATGCTAAAGTATTGGAACAGTATTAGCGAATTACAAATATTTAGACAGTTAATAGAAATCCAAAGCTATCAATGTTTGAGTTTAGTTAGGTGTTAGTTAGATGGGGTCAGGCATGTAAGAATGGAATCTTATTATTATATCATAGGGATTATCAGCTATAAAATTTTCAATTTCAATTCTTGTTTATACAGTTTTCCAGTTGCCAGTAGTATGTCATTGGTAGTATCCCTAAAATTAGTGTCAGAAATATCTGATTAAATTTGATGTCTTTACAATTGCTATGTGAAAATACAGGCAGGGTGCTGGTTAACAATTTAGCAGTGGTGATTGGAACAAACCGGAATAATCAATTGTCACAGATTATCAGCAGTTTAGGTTATTGCCACAAATTACATTAGATATATGCACCCACTTTAATTTCTTTTTTTACCTGCCATTCTGCCTAAAAATATCAACCACCGTCAGAGTCAGTGAAGAATACAAGACTGAGTGCTTTGAACAGTTGAACTGCATACAAATACCAGCAGGTTATTATATGTTTCGGTAAGAAACATAATTTTGCTTATGTGAAAAAAAGTCAAACAATCTCCACCCCTACAGCACCACACAGAATTATTTTAAGCTGACCCAGTTTCATGTTTGGCTAATATCACCCTGTGGGAAAACAACGAATTAGACATATATGCACAGGTAAAAGAAAAACAGCATTTATTCAGAAATACAGGCCATGTAACTCATGTAACATGGGAGACAACAGTAGTCTGACACAGTGCAACCTGAAGATAAATATTAGGAAACTATTGAGAAAGGATAGTTGCAAACTTTAGGGTTTTTTGGATTTTTTTTTTTTTTTTCATTTTTACATCAAATGATATGCTATTGTATGGTTGTATTTCTGATACCAAGCAACTTTCTCAAAATTCAAAATTCTAGCGTTGAGATGCTGAGGGATCCTTTATGACACAGTCGTTATACATACTGCAAATAGGAAAAAAAAAAAAACAAAACAAAAAACAAGAAATTTTGACAGACTCTCAGAAGGCAGTTTGTATGTTTTGTAATATGGAGATCGTGTTGTTTCTGTGCCTATACCTGTTTTCAGGGCAGGTAGACCATTTTTCACAAAACATTTTTATCTTTCTGTATTGCTGAGTCATTAAAGCAACCCCTATGCTAGGCAAGGCACCTGCAACAATGTTTGGCAGTCAGGCAGCCTTCTAATTTTGTAGGAGGTACAGGCCTCCTGTGATGTGATTCCCTCTGTAGTGAGTGACATTACACTATCACAGCATCTGTAAGGTGATTATCACAGACAGATTATCCCTTACGTATTTTATGGAAGATAATAACAAGATCAACGTTAGTGCCAGAATGAAAACAGAGTATGTTCACATTAGTGTTTGTTAGTTATATTACTGCATCTTAGTGCCTCTTCCTGAAAAGTTGAAAAAATGCAAGTGTACCTGATTTGGCAGTTGTACAAATGTCAGCAAGTAATTGACCTTTGTCTGACCTCATCTTTGAAATACAACCTGTGAGCAATTCTGTTCTCTTCCTTAGCTCTTTTATGATGGAGTACATAGCTTAACATGAAGCAAAAAGTCTAGGATGTTTTGTGTGTGGTATGAAGAAGACCCTACTTGTTCTGTTATTTAATGTAGGAATTTTAGTGGAATTAGTAGGGGCAGAATAATAGCATACTGGCAGATGATGAGTATATAGTTTTATTTTTAAAAGTTCAGTCTAGTTTTAGCTACTACACTTACTCTGAGTTTTATGTGAGCTCTAGACCACTTCCACTGCAAGTAACACACTAACTTACATCATAGATATATTTTCTTTTTCATATCTTGATCTAGAATAAGGCATTCTCTGGTGAAGTAAATTGTCTCAGGGTTGCAAGAGCAGCAGACACAAGACTTTTTTTTTTTTTTCTTTTTACATTTTACTCTTTAGGTATTTTTTCTTGTTTCCTTTTTGTTTTTCTCTTCTCTGATTAGATCTAAGTTATCCTGAAACAAGAGTGAATAAATAAGAAGAATAAATACTAACAGAAGATTGTCTGAAAATAAATTCCAGGCAAAATTGTTGTTTCTTTTATCTAAATTCAAGTCAGAACTTGGAAATACACTTACTCAGGGCAGCCAAATACCAAAGAGATTGATCAGATAAAATCCATACAGATTCATTTTCTTATAACCAGTTAATCAGAATTTCCTTAACTTGACTGTATTCTTTTATTGCCTAGTGATCATGAACAAATCCTTTAGGTTTCTTAATGTAGTTTTCATTTATTTCATAAGAGCATATGTATTTCAATATGTTCTTGCATGTATTAATTTTTTTTCTTATGTTTCATAAATGCTGGTTCTGTCTTAAGCATTACTAATTTGTGCTATATTTATTTAGGAAAACTTGTAGCTATTGTGTATATCCAATTTTAACATTATGTGAAGTAGCAAATGAAGTTATGTTGAGGTCATACTTCTATCACTCTAACTTGTTACTTGGCAGAGTTGTATTTCTTAAGAATTTTATTCAGTTGATGTGATAGCTTCAGGTGAAACTCAGCATTAAGTAGGAAAGCCTTTGTAAAAATAATTTTTGAAAACAACTTCTAGAATTGCAATTTATTAAATAAACAAAGCTGAAAGCAGGAGGACAGCTTACAAGTCAATGCAAAAATCCTTGAGTTGAAGACTAATTCTTCCTCATGACTAGCTCAGCCCCTCTGATGCTTTTGCTTTGTTTTTATCCTGAGTTAAATGAGCATGCCAAGATCAGCTGGTGGTGTTGCACAGCAGTATTTGGCAAGGAAATAAATGTTTTAACGTGATTTATTTCTGCATGGCAAAAACTATTTGTCCTACAGAACATCTGTGGAGGAAGGTTAAGTGTAAGTGGCTAGAAATTATTTTGTAGTTGGTTTTTTTTTGTGAAGTCATCAGTAACTTTGTAAGACCCATGCATTTTGCTAGATCACTATTTGTTTTCAAATATAATCTATAAAGAATACGCCAAACTGTTAGAACTCTTCTAGAAGGGTCATTCCAACTCTGTTTTCCACTTGTAAATCATTGTCCTGATACATCTGTTCTTAATTTTTTCCCCAAAATACGTTTTGAATGATATAATTTCATTTGGTTCTTTCCTATTAGGCTTTAGAGGAGTAATATTATTTCACTTGAAGCACAGATATGTAGAATATGCTAAGAAAATTGTACTTTAGAGTTTCTCCAAATAAAAAAGGGATTTAAAATGACGGAGGCACAGGGATGAAAATATTTATCTCTAAAAGTCTAGAAGAAAAGCAGATGTAATGCAGCACATGCTTCATACAGATTTCTTTGATATTGATACAGTCATGCCCAACATTTTCACTGCTTTAACTATAACTTTCAAACATCCAACATGTGAAAAAACACTGAAGTATAAAGAATTTTCTGCACACATTGTTTTGTCAGATCAAAAAAATCTATACAGGATTTTCATATAAAAGAGATTACGTTTTGTGTGTGCAGACTGTGTAACTTTCTAATAATAATTTTAAAGTAGACTTATTTTCTGCGATGGAATACTTACTGTGGCATATCCTGTCAACAGTTCTGTTTTATCCTATATGGGTCCTACTAAAAAGTTTTGTATACACCCTTAAGGAAACAGGGAAAAAAGTTTGCAATTTGTAAACCTAAGTAATGGAGATCTTTTCATTTATTTATAATGACTGTAATTTTAATTTTCCATAAATACAATACTTTTATTAAAGTTCTACAATAATACAATACAATGCTTTATTTTCTTAGAATTTTAATGAATTTTATATTTTCTCAAGGAGCTTTGTTACAGAAATTCTGAAAATAAGCACTCTGTCAAAGTATTTACACATGCACTCATGAGTAGAGAAAAAATTTGTGCTTTCAGAGATCAGTTACATGAGGGAACTTCTTATGGATTAAGTAATAAATTTTAGGATTTTTGATTTATATAGTAATTATTGCTAGGGGACTGACTGTTTCTAATTAACTATTCCTTTTTTCTCACCAATGGGTTTGAAAACCAAGATAAAAAGTTTTTTAAAATTTAGTTTATTTTTTTACACACTGATGAAAAAGGATTGAAACTTCCAGCATGCTTGCATCCAAAATATACTTTACCTTTATTCCTGTTAATGTAAATTAACTGCATGTATTTTGAATAGTCTTTTGATGCATTTTTTGCACATATCCTGAGTAATACTTTTAAAAACATGGTCTTTTTCACTTACAGACAAATAATATCTGTTAAAAGCAGCTGGGGTTTTTTTGACAGTCATTCTGATAAAATGGAGGAGGGGAGCCAAGTAAAATAGGAGATAGAGCTAAGTAATTTACTATGTATCTCACTAGTAATTCACTACTCCAGTTCAGATTTTACTGCAACAATACAAGTGCAATTCACTACATTTTGCCTTTTTAAGTTATGCATGACGAAAGGTTTTTAGTCATATAACAAATATTCCTTCTAGCGTAAAATGAAGAATGGTCTTGTGCATAAAATAGAAATATCTTTACATGCTTTTCTGGTGGGAAGAGTAACTCAGCCTGTTTTAAACCACAGAGATAGAGATCTGGACCTGTGATGGCAACATTCTTTTAAAAAAATGTCAACCAGTATATGGATTTCATGGTATTTTATCAACTAAATTATATGAGACACTGAGTCTCTGAATTTGTTCACTGTCCTTTAGAATCTTTTTTTCCCTTGGATCTTTTTTTTAAAAAAAATTAATCTCAGGGGCTCTTGTATATTTAAAAGAGATAAACCAAACTGTAAGTGTATATTCAATGTATATCCCCAGTACATATTTTCAGTATTTTCAGCTAGTATTAAGATTTTATTCTTTGAATCATTATCAGCAGGTTTTTAGTTTTTATGTACTTCAGATTAGTTTGAATTCAACAAAAAAGTAAAGGTACTGTATTTCGTGGCAATTATGTCCTCCCTGTAGCATATTAGGATGTATATGTATATAAACAGTACAGGAAGTTTTCTCTACTAAAATAGTTTGTTTCTAGTTCATTATTACTGAAGATTTATGTAGTGTTTCTCTTTCTTGTTACATATTGTGCTCAGGATCTATGTGGCAATTTTATATAACTATGCTTTTAGTTTCTGGATGCTTTCATCTAGATGGCAAAGACTCCAGAGTGCACTATTTCACCTTTCTAGTGAAATATTCACTAATACAGACGATCTCAAATGATCCTTTCATCACTCTGGAAGTCCAAAGATATAACATTTAATATGAATTTTTAATCAGCTTTTTGTCTGGGCTGATAGTATGGCAGATTAGAACTTACATTTCATGAAGTGCACTGCAAAACCAGACGTGATTCCATCCTTACTCAGCTAGCTATGATTCAATAAACAGGGAACAAAAGATGCTAAGTTCTTGGGAAATTTTCCTTTCTTCTTGTGTTTTTTTACCATAAAGAGAAGGGCAGGGATATCATATCTGCCCCACATGCAGAGGTACAATGAAGCTTTCCCATACATGTTTATGGTCTCTACCTCCACACAGATGAAAATTTTTTGTTAGCTTTATAGAGTGTAAAGTTGAAAAGAGCAGAAAGGAAAAAAAAAAAACAACCCCCAAAAATTTAAAAAAACACCCCCTTTTTATTATATTTTTGTATAAACCTATACTTGATTTGCACCTTAAGAGGTGCACAGAATTCTGGTTTCCAGGAAGATAGAGTATAACAGAAGGGGGCTCCGATTCAGAAAGAGCAAGAAAGATGCTTCAATTCATGGAACAACCTCTGTATGATAAAATTCTGGAGAGTAGTTAATTTACTAAAGATATGATAGAACTGTGAAAAATTATTATTGACCCTGGGTGGGGGTAGACAGTGATTGTACATGGAACTCACAGGTAGGTAATTGTTAAAACTAAATCTAGCTCCTCAACACAATAGGGAGGTTACGTGTAGAACTCCAAAGACTGTAGTGGATACAGAACATCTACATGGTGTAAATGGCATGTTAGGGCGGGACAGATGGGTTATTTTAAAAATTAAGAGGATGTAAGAATTGTTAATATTTAGGTGCAAGTATTTAATACTAATTAAAGAACCCAATGCATATATTTAGTTTTGCAGACCAGATAATATTTCCAGAAAACAGTTGCAAAGTTACTTTGAGTTTTTGAGGGATAATTACTCTCTTAGTCGTGAGAGTTATCTGGAATAACAACTCCATTAACATCCATAATATTTTCACAAGAAGGAAAGAGTGAACTCCATGCACTTTCTGTGCATTGCATTAGCATATTCCTAAACAAATTGTGGCAAATTGGTTTGCTTATTCTTTTATATAGGAGCCATAATTAGCACAGAGTTAGTATAGAGAAGAGTAATGTCTCTTTGACATTGGCCTCTATGGTATCTGGAAAATAATGGACTCTATGTGCCAAAGGTAGTAACTTATATAAGCTCATCTTTATTTGCAAAGACAAATTGCTGCCATGTAGAAAGTGTGAATACTTATACAGTTATTCTATTTTGTCCCAAGACTTTACCAAAGGATATGAGCTCTGCTATACTAGCCCTTGATATATGGTCTGCGAATATAGACAAGGCATTAACAGATGGAGGTCAACTCAAGACGTTTTGGATTACATATCATAGACTCTTGGGGATTTGTAAGCGTTTACAAAGCATTGGTTCTTCTTTTCTCTGATGATGTTCTTGGGGAGACATTGGATCAGGGTAGAAGCAAGTTGAAATTATGATTTTAGGAACAAGGCATATGTCTAGAGAGCACGCTGCTTCTCCTCAGCTTTTGATACAAAGCCTCTGTTTCATTACAAATATATATAATCATACACTTTTATTCTTTGAAGGGACAAAATGCTTTTTTAGTTTCTGTCAGTCCAAAGCAATTTGCGTTGTTCTGTATTATTACGCTCAGTCCAAGCCTGTGTTCTGGGTTTGCTGTAAACCCTTTGGCGGATTTTGAGTTTTGGAAAGAAACACTTATGAAAGATTGATTCTCATAGTCATAGAATGAGAGGAAAGTGAATACTTTCTTCTCTAGAAGACAAAAAGGAAATGTTTAATAAGTCAAAAGTCAAGTACATGATCATCCTTACCATATACTCCACCCTCTGTTGTTGCTAATAAAACAGAGAGGAAGTTAATTCCGTTTCCTCACTGACATATGTGTCTGTGTTTGATAAGGAAACGGGGAAAAAAAGGGATGTAAAAAATTAGAAGATGTTGGCTGAACTTCTGAAACTGAAGTATATGACACAGAGGAAGAGAAAGGCATAGATAACTAAGAAACAAAATAGAAAAACTAGGCAACCAATACATAGGAAAGTTTCAGTGTATCCCTTTCTCCGTTGCACTAAGGAAGAGAAGGTGGAGAAAAGTGACTAGAAAAAAACACTCTGCTGTCTCACCACAAAAAAACCCTGTAGGAATTATCTGGAATTAAGGGACCTAGTTAAGTACTGGAGGTTGTATTTTTCTTCGGAAAGGGCATTCATTGCTTGAAAAGTAAGTGATAGGTTTTTATAATCTGCATCCTTGCTACTGTGAATGTGCTGCTTTTCTGAGCACCCAATGTGGAAAAATAGATTAAAAACATCTGGTCTGTAATTTCCAATTTGTAATGAGTAGGTTGTAACATTATTATAAGGGTTTCCTTCTCCTCCCCTTTGTGCATGAACATTTTATTATCCACAGCATGGGGTCTCTTACTCTGATCTGTACATACAGTTACAATTAATGTTAATAGCGATTCCCAGGGTGGAGTTGAAGAAAATACACCACACGAACTTAATTTCTGTAACTTCAGATCCATATATTGAGGTGGGAGAGTTTAGTCATTTCCATGATATTTCAGACTTACAGATTACAAATGCTGGAATATGTTGACATTGTGTTGAGGTTTATTTTTTTAGTGCAGATGTTACTAGTTTTATTGCCTTTGTAATTCCTAGCAACCCCCAATTTTTTTTCTCGCAATTTTCTGGCAATCTATACAAAAATACTTTCTCACTATTCCCTATCCTTTATGGGCTAGGAAGCCCAAACTCAGCCTAGGAGGCAGTGGGTACTAAATCATTAAGGTGTGACAGCTTTATGCCTGACTTGAAATTTTCTCTGCTTGTGACTTTTTATAGGGGGAAATAAGAGACAAAGAATAATTTTGAAACAATAAACAGATAAGAATTTCATAGAAAATAAATTTTGACTAGAGACCAGTGAATTGCTTCATTACTAAGCATTTTAGAAATTACATCTTTGAAAAGACGGATACTTAAACATTCTTAAATTTATACCTCCTTAATTTCCATGATTTTCCATAAGATAATCAAAAATTTAGTAATGTTTATGCTCATGATGGTTTTTTTCTTATCTTCAAACAGAACCAGTGAGCATCTCTGGGTTAGGAGAGAGAAAAATTCATTGCAGATCCACAAGTTGCTCCACTAAAATAAGGATTTCAAAATAGTGACAAAATGAGAGGGTTAATCACAGGGAATTGTTTGTCCAGTTGCTGTACTCCTAATCCTGACATCCTTTCTCCAAAGGGGATTATCTGTACAAAGCATCATTAAAATGCTGACATACGACATTGTCTAAACATGTAAATAAGAGAGAATTTTATGCTAATAAACTTACTTATGTCAGTCTGTGCTCTTGCATCAACAGTAGGCATCAGGAATAAGAAAATTGAAGCCATTTGGTAAAACCTTGAATGAAAGCAGAAAATTTTTTCCCTTTTACATTCCATTAGACTTTGACTATATGGCTTTCGGTTTTGTTTAAGGAAAAAAAAATTAATTGGAAATATTAACAAGCAATAAAAAAAAAGAGAAAGCCTGCTCAGTAGAGTTAGAGGTATTTAATTGTTTTGCAGATTTTCATTCCTTTATGTTGTTTACTTTCTTTCCTCCCTAGAGAGGTAAGATGTGTATATTTACCTAGAATATTATACAATGTTCCAATATTTATTTACTGAATTAGACAAATAGCAATTATTGCAAATTTTGTAGTTCTACTAAGGTAGGAATTTACCTCATTATTAAAACTTTTGAATCTCTCATCTAATATTGCCGGTAGGTGTGTGACCAATGGCACCTTGGGTATCTGAGTTTCCACACTGATTATTTTGCTGTTTAAAAGTACCAATGTCCCTAAATTAGCAAGCTCAGCGTACAGAATGAGCTAAACAGCAATGATTTTGGATAAAATAGTGCAGTGCACAACATTCTGCAGTTTTTCACAAAAGATTAGTGTATTGACCACCTTTACATTTAACATCTATCTTTCTGAAATACGTCAAGACTTGTAGTTGAAAGAGGTTATTAAAAAAACCAAAGTATATTAGTTTTAGTGTTTAGCTTTAGCAGGGAAAATTATTTAACTCTTAATCTTACTCCAAACACTGAATATTTAAATAATCCATTTTTAAGTTATTTTATTTCATTACCGTGTTTGTTTATAGGCCATCTTATTAGTTTTGGAGAATATCATCAAGCAGTAATGAACTTCTGAGTGACAGACTATTTTTGGACTATTGCTACAGTACTCACCATATCCTCCATCAAAGTATAAATTCTTAATTTACTTCCCTTTTCTATCCATGCATAATTCACATTTTTTTCCTTTCTTCTTCTCTTGAAAATGTACATGTCCAGATAAACATGAGCTGCAATTTCACTAGGGTTTTTTTTTTTTCTGTCTTTTTTTTGTTTTGTTTTGTTTGGTTTGGTTTGGTTTGATTTTGTGAGGTTTTTCTGTTTGTTTGTTTGGTTGGTTGGTTGGTTGGTTGATTTTTTGGGGTTTTTTGTGTTGTTGGGTTGGGGTTTTTTTTTTGTGTTGTTGATTTATTGATTTTTTTTTTTTGCTTATTATTTTCTAGATTTTAACATGGGAGACATCAGTGAAATGATCCAGGACAACTTCCTTAGCATTCTTAAATTGCTAAAGATGCTCTGATATTTTGTGTGCTATATTTTTAATTTCCTGAAGAAATAGTACAGATTCTGAAATTCATCTGAAGGTTTTTCTTGCAGATTCTCCATGAATTATTTTTTTATAATGCATGTGCTTTTTTACATGTTTATGAGAACATATAAACACCAACCTCGAAATAAACCTTTATAGTTATCTATATGGATCTGATGTAATTCATTGTCTGGTGAAGTTAATGAGACTGAACTCAATCCATAACTAATACTTCTGAAAGACAAAAATGTCTACCTTGTAGACATGTAGTAAGTAACATAATATTAATTTGTAATATAATGAGACTTACAGCACAGTAAGAGTTCTTTACTTGAGTTTCTGTGGTAAAAAAGCAGGACTTTTATTACTAGAATGTATAATCATTGCAGTCTCTAAATGGGTGTCTTCTTTGTAACTGACTTTGTTGTCACTCTTTTGTAAGTACAAGGCTTGTAATAGGCAATAATTATATCTGTTAATAAATTCTAGTAAAAATATGTGATTATTATTTTTATAGCAACCAATATCTGCACATCTGTTTTTTTGGGGTATAGTTACACAGTTCTGACTTTAAACAGTCCTATATTATCCATATGGAAAAGACCTGAATTAATTAAAATAAGCAATCTTTTAAGATAGGTTGTTTCGTAAAGTGAAATTTTGTTGAAAAGATAAATTTATGCCCAGTTCTTCAAAGTGACATGTATTTATCAGTGGTCAGGACAGGGCTAATATGTCTGTGAGGCTTGTGAATTATGTGGTAAGTATAGTGGATGAATATGTAACATAATGAATCATTTTTAATAATCTCAAAAGAAATAGGGTAAGATTGATTTTTTTTAAATTTGAAAAAGGCACTAGGGCCTTTGTATAATATGACTTTTAAATTGTTCATGGGAATTGCTTGATCATGCACACTATGTTAAGAAATCTTTTGGGGCTCTTGAAATGTAGTTCCTTTTTACTGTTGCAATTGCTGGGATATAAAAAAATTAGTATTCACTTCACTCTTCCCTAGACCTAATCTTGATCCAAAAAGTAAATTGAAAGTCAGTTGATCTACTGTTTCCCCAAACAGTAGTTAAACAAATTTTAGAAAATTTACAATTCTGTATAAAACAGTTGTGCAGAAGTGTTCTAGATGTTGCATAAGAATTGAGATGAATTCAAAGCTAAAGCCCTTAAAGCTCTATTAGTAGTAGACTTCCTCTGTTCTTTTGTGCAGTGTACAAGTGATTCAGTATAAATTCTGGATAGAATCCAGAAAGAAAACAATTTTTAAGAAGTGGTGACTGAACATTTCTCCTTCAAAAATGTATTCTCACCTACAGAGCTTGGAAGACACTGCATTTGCCTCCTACCTGACAAAAATCTTTATGTATCAAAGTACTCCTCAAAGAACTGATAAAATCTTTCGTATTGTTAGCATTTTGGAAAAATCTTTTATTGCATATTGTGCTTTGCTTGTTATTTGAAGAATTTGTGGGCCAGATATATATTTTTAATGCAGAGTCTTTTTTCAAAGGATTGTCAAAATAGGCAAAAGTCTAGTAAAAATGTTAAAGTTTTGATACTTGCAGTAGGGGATTTTTGTATTGGTGTGGGACTTTTTCTTTTTAACGTCTAGTTGATACTTGAGGAATGTTGGTCAACTCAGCCTTGAGTATGAAAGAGTTCCAATAAATATGAAATTTCAAATTTTCTTTTCTCCCTGTCTCTGAGTTTAAGTGGTGTTATGAGATACTTAAGCTTGCATAATACCAGCAAACTCAATGCATATCCCTTATTCCTGCTATAAGGGAATAAAGTATGTTAGGAGCCAGAGTTCTTTCCTGAAAACTATGCACAAAGATCCACTTTCATAATATTTTTGAGAGTCTACAATAGTGCACTACTCTGATACCAACTCACAGTTGCATGTTTCTATAAAGATAATTTCTGTATCCCCCCCTCTTTTTTGACTTACTCAAAAAGGCAAGCATTTATCATGGGAAACACCAAATAAGCCAAGAAGGAAAAATAGATTTTTGCAAAACTCAGATAATATAAATCTTTCAGTACAAAGCTATGTGCTTTCACACTTTATAAGAAGTTGTATTAATTTTGAATACATGCAATGTTTTTCTGATTTTGCCGTCTATTAAAAAATTTCTATTTTTTCAGGCTGAAATAAAAAGAGCCCATCTGGTCTTAAACTGAACAAGAAAAACACTGCAGAGAGAGAGAGAAAGAGAGAGAGAGAAAGGGAAAGAGAGGGGGAGAGTCCAAGAATAGTCTAAAATAACTTTAACTCCTTTTTCCAAAACATAGTGCTTAATTTCCTTTTTTTTTTTCCTTTTATAGTATCTGTCACAATTTCAGAATGAGTAATCTTTTAGAAAAAAAAAAAAAAGACATGCCATTTAAAATATGACTGGATGTTTTTAGAATCTCTTTAAATGTTTCAGTGGTTTTTACCTGAAAAAATCAGTTTTAGTGGGTTTATTTATTAAAATCTGCTTTAGTAAGTAGAAATGTTAGGTTTCTGAGTTTAACTCCTTCCACTTCCATCATGGATGTTTGACATCCTCTGCAAACGTAGACCTGCTCTGGAGCATTTATCTAATTAGTACACACCACCTCTATCACAAGGCCTGAAATCAATTAGGTTTTTGTTTTGTTTTTTGTTTTGTTTTGTTTTGTTTAATCTTGACGACTGAGTTCTTGAAGATAATTCCTACTTTGAAATCTACTTCATTTTTTTTCTAATACTTTAAGCAGAACAGGCGTATTTGTTGGTTGGCGTGTTGAAATTTAAATGAGGTATATATTTTTTTTAATCTACACCGATAGTATATAACTTAGTGTGTTAAAGCAGGGAGGCTTTTTAAGTTTAAAGCTGGAGTAAACTATTTCATACATTTTTATAACAATTTATGTATGCATACATTGACATACAGTAAAAATACAGTAAAAATAATATTAGGTATACAAAATGAATATATTTTTTCTTACTCTGTATTCTTTCCTGCTTTTATTTATACTTATTCATGTTTTCAGCAAGAAAGTATGTTCTTATTTTACATGTTTCAACTACCTTTTGTCCAGAAACAGTAGTCCCTTGTTTGAAGAACTTCCAACTAACTTGAGACTGAAAGAGTGTTTTATCATGCTTATGATAATGTTGAGAAATGTATGAAAAGGTTGAGATTCCTTGTATCTTCAAGTAACTAGAGATACATAGAAACAAGATAATTTGAAGATTCATATGGGGTCAGTGTATGAAAAGCAGATTTGAAAGGCAGAAGCAAAAGGATTTTGAATTTTATTTTGTATTTTGCCAAATGCTGTTTCTTTCTGATTCTATCAGAAAGCTCTTTATTCACTGGCCTATTTCTTATTTTATCATTGAATTAACACTCTCCTTCCTCGTCTTATGTTTAAAAGCTGAATATTTTGCTGAAAAAATGACAATTGCTTCTATTTGAAACTTATTTCCCTAATTCTCAGGAAACTATCTTTAGATACACCTTGCTTGTCAGTCCCCATTAATGACTTATGACTTCAACAGTTAGGACTGGAACCTGCACCAATATTTTAAAGTAAAAGAAAGCATTCTTAGAAAATTGCACACTACTAAACACACTATATTAGTTATTAATATTGCATAGAAGTAAAAACAAATACCAGGCATCTCTTCCAAATTATAACCTCATGTGCAGCTTTATTAACTTTTACCTGTTCTCTGTCTCTAAATGGCAATTGCCAGAAGCTAAAACTGTATTGCCAGAAGGTGAAATAGTATGTCAGGGAGAAATAACCTTCTATAAACTCATTTATTTTATACAGCCCTTTAGCAGATGTGAGATGCTGTGAATCTGACCTAGCTTGTGCATTATTATGCGTAAGCTAGGTTCTATATTCACAATGACTGGGAGAACTAGGGTATATTTTGATATTGAAACATGCTATTTGTATCTTTTCTGTTAGTTATTTAGCAATATACTGAGTTTCAATGTGGGAAAAATGGTCAAGGTTCACATGGCTTATATGTAACAAACGTTGATGATCAATTTATTGTAATTATTAAAATCATAGGGTTTCACAGAATCACTAAACAAGAAAACCACAGAAATGGGTAGTTGAAGGCTGGGAGGGGCCCTTGTACAACCTCCCCGCTAAAGAAGGGTCACCTGCAGAAAGTTGGCCATGATGATGTCCAAATGGCTTCTGAGTATCTTCGAGAAGAGCTCACAACCCTTCTGAGCAACCTGTGCAAGTGCTTAGTCACTTTCACAGCCAAAAAAGTGCCTCCTGGTGCTCAGATGGAAGTGTCTGCGTTTCACTTTGTGCCCATTGTCTCTTGCTGTGTCACTGGGCGTTTCTGAAAACAACCTGGCTCTAATTTCTTTACACTGGCATCCCATATATTTGCACAAATTAAAGACATCATCCTAAACCTTCTCTACTCCAGGCTGAACATTCCCAGTTCTCTCAGCCCTCCTGCTGAGAATCTCGGAGAGATTCTTGAGCCCCTAAGATCTTCTTTGTGGCCCTTTGTTGGATGCACTCCATTAGCTATGTCTTTCTTGTACTGGGGAGATCAAAAGCTGACAGAATACCGTAGATGTGGTCTCACCAGTGCTGAGTAGAGTGGAAAGACCACCTCTCCTGACCTTCTGGCAATGTCCAACCTAATCCACTCTAGGAAGGTTCTACTGGCCTTAGTCCTGTGGACACATTGCTGTTTCTGTGTGTAAATCTTATCCCCTATAGCCTTCCCTGGAAACTAGTTTTGAAGAAGAATAATGCCCATCATGGGTCCTGTATACGTGACAGTATTCCTCCTAAGATGCAGAACTCTGCTTGATCCAGACCCACTGCTTTCTGTTTAACTGTATGAAGTTGCTATCAGGTCATTTCTCCAACGCTATGGGGTCTTGATGGCTGTACTGCCCGCTGGCATGTTATCTGCTCCTCCCAGTCCTGCATCATAATCCAACATTTTAAGGCTATATTTTGCCTTATCATCCAGATAATTATTGCACCCAGTACTTACCCCTGGGGTACTGGTGCTCATTATATTTTGTTGTTGTTTAGGGCTGTTGACAGATCTAGCTCTCAGCCCATCTCACTGTCTGCTCATCCAGCCTGTACTACTTCCTGTCTACTCTGAGAAAGTTACGGGAGAAGGTGTATTTAGGACTTACTAAATTCAAGGTAGACAGTATCTTCTCCTCTTCCCTCATCCAGAAGCTTGTGATTTCATCGTAGAAGATGATCAGATATGCCAAGCATGACTTCCCCGTGTTGAATCTGGATTTGCTACTCCTGATCACCTATAGATAACTCCTGTGTCTGGCAAGAGTTCCCAAGGTAACTTGTTCTACCATCTTCCCAGCTATGGAGTTAAGGCCAGATGGGCCTGTAGTTCCTTGAATCCTCCTTCCTGTCCCTGTTGAAGGTAAGGGGATGTGCTATCCTTCAGTTCTCAAGCACCTCCTCCAATTGCTATGTTTGCTCAAAAATTAGTGGCCCTGAATTGCTGGCTTGTGGGTGCATTCCTTAGGGCACATAGATTTATTTATGTCCTGTTTCCTTGAATATTCAGTGAGCTGACTTTATCAACGAGTATATGTCAGTCTCATTCTCCAGGCTTTTCGCCTGTTCTCCAGGGACTGGTAAAGACTGGTGTTCAGTGTCTCAGACTTTTTTTAATGTGGTGTTTTGTTGAGATTATTTTGTTGCTTTATCAGTAAAAATAAAATGAACTGAGGTTTCTCATCTATGATGAGTATAATCTGTTGAAATTTAACATATGAATAAATTAAATATAAAATTTTTTTGGACCAGCATATGTTCTAAAGAATAAAAAAGTGTGAGGAACACGTGTTTATTGCTTTTAATTTGTTTTTTATATATATTTTTTAATAGAGGGAAAGATGTTCTCTGCTACCCTTTGCTGCCAGTTTCAAAGGATTTTATTGAAATAAGTCTTACTAAAATTAAACCCCTTCTTTTCTGTTTCATGTACTGCTAGGGTAAGCAATTTGCACCTTTATTGCCTGAAAGTCACAAGACATTTCTCACAGTTTCAGTCTCAGTTGTGAATAACAATTCTGGGTTTGTGAATAACAATTTAAATAGATGAGCTCTGTAATTTGGTAGTCTTTCATTCCAAGCTAAATAACCTCCAGTTAAGGCAAAATGTATGTGACCTTTGTGTTTTAAAATAGCATGAAATATTTAATATATCATGGTCTTTAAAATTTAAGTTTATTAACATGTGAAATAAAATAAAAAGTCCACAGAAGTGGCATGAAAATAATATAGTAGATGTGCTATAAAATGTTAGTTGAGTAGTCCACTATACTATGTCAACTTTCATATAAATTTTTCAACTTCACTGGATTTTTCAGTGACTTAAACTAAAGCAAAAACTACTATTAATTCACAGTTTTTGTTAATCAAAGTAAAATTTTAGTTAGATAAGGAAATTGATAGAATTAGTTCAATAGCAGACTGTAAAAATGCTCAAAGAATAAATGTACTAGATCCCATTATGCCAGTTTTTTGTCCTATTGGGTCAAAGCTATGCTATCTTATTCAAAAGGGGAAAAATGAACATCAGGATAAATATTGTGGTTATACATAAAATTCTTACCATTTCTTCAGCTGATCTGTGTTAGTTAAATGTTTCATTGCATATTATTGCATTTATATAGTACTAGGTCAACAGCAATATTTTAATTTGCCTTCCAAAATAAAAATTTGTAGATAGTGCTTTTCTTTTCCTCTTTTTAACTATACACTAATGATTCAAAAGAGCTCCTCCACCTTTTCCTCAAATATCTATAAAATGCAGTGTTTGCATACCATTTCTCTTTTCTTTTTTTTTTTAATTCCACATTGTATATCTTTGAGGTAAAATTTCCTAAAATTATTGAGTCACAAGAATAAGAAATGAGCAGCACAATATTTTGAAACATATATCCATGTCTAGAGATATCTGAAAATGCACCTTTCTGTTTACCCACTGTATTGAAAAATGCCTGCAGTTCCTTAAGCACTTAAGAGTTTGAAAAATCAATTCATTTTCTCATTTATAATTTAGTAATTGAAGCTATTGACTCCTGTCTTCTGAGAATCTCAAAACTAATCTTCTAGGTATGCAGGATTTCTTTAACCACTTGTGCCTAAATGCATGTAGAGCTGTGCTAAAGTTAAAAGTCTAGTTACAGAATTATTTGCCATTCTTCATCTCAAAATAACTGCCTGTCTGAGATGGGATATAAGGGAGATAAACTATTGTATGTTTAAATAATTTATATACATTTTACTATATATACAGAATTTTCTGATTAGGATTTTATTTCCTTTTTTTAAGTTTTTATAAGTGGCAAGCAATTGATAAAATAAATTCAATTTCAGAATGTAAAAATGAAGCATAAGTATGTTAGGTCATATTAAGTTCAGTTTTTATCATGAAGCATAAAGCTATGCTATCCTATTCTGAGTGAGGAAAAAATGGACATCAGTATGAAACCTTCTGGGTTTAATTAAAAACGTATCAGTTATTGATGGCATCAGATTAGTTATAAAAAAATCTCAATCTGTTTTAGAAATAGTCACCATTTGAGGATTGTTGTTGTTGTTAGAACCTGAAGAATGCCAAAGGCCCAAGTGAACTGTATGAAAGATCATTGATGACATTTTTTGTGTCCTTCTCCACAGGAAACATAGAATCATAGAATAGTTTGGGTTGGATAAAGATGATCTAGTTCTAACTCCCCTGGCATGGACAGGGAAAACTTTCACTAGACCAAACTGCTTAAAGTCCTATCCAAGCATGTCTTGAGCACTTCCAGGGATGAAGCAACCATAGTGCCTCTAGGCAACCTGTTCCAGTGCCTCATGACCCTTAAAGAAAGGAATTTCTTTCTAGTATCTAATACAAACCTATTCAATTTCAGTTTGAAGCCATTCCCTCTCAACCTATCACTACAGGCCCTTGTGAAAAGTCCCTCTCCAGCCTTCTTGTAGGCCCCATTTGTATACTGAAAGGCCACAATGAGATCTCCACAAAAACTTCTTTCTCCAGGCTGAACAACTTCGTCAAAGGAGAGGCGCTCCAGCCCTTTGATCACCGCTATGGCTCTTCTCTGGACTGAGTGCAGGAGCTCCACGTCTTTCTTGTACTGGGTGCCCCACACCTGGATGGGGCACTCCAGAGGGGGCAGAGGGGCAGAATCACCTCCCCCACCCTGCTGGCCACACTGCTTTGGATGCAGCCCGGGACATGGTTGCCATTCTGGGCTGTAAGTGCACATTGCCAGCTCATGTTTGAGCTTGTTGTCACCCAACACCCCCAAGTCCTCCTCCTCAGGATGGCTTTCATTCTATCCTTAGCCAACCCTGTATTTTGCTTGGGATTTCCCCCATTCAAGTGCAGCATCTTACACTTGGCTCTATTTCAGTTCATGAGATTTGCATGGGCCCACCTCTCAAGCGCATCCAAGTCTCTCTGGATGACATCCCTGTCCTCCAGTATGTCAACTGCACCACGGAGCTTGGTGATGTCAACAGACTTGCTGAGGGTTTACTCAATCCCACTCCCCATGTCACCAAAGATGTTAAAAAGTACTGGCTCTAATACTAGTTGCTGAGGAATGCCACTCATCACTGTTCTCCACTTACACATTGAGTAATTTTGACTACAAATCTTTGAGTGCAGACGTTTAGCCAATTCCTGATCCACCGAGTGGTCCATTCATCATGGACATGTTTCTGCACTCTAGAGACAATGATGTCATATGGGACAGTGTCAAAAGCTTTGCACAAGTCCAGGTAGATGACATTAGTTGTTTGCCCCTTACCCATCATCACTCTAACCTTGTCATAGAAAGCCACCAGATTTCTCAGGCGCAATTTGCACTTGCCAGCCTTGCTGGCTGTCATGAATCACTTCTTTGCTTTCCATGTGCCTTAGCATAATTCTGCAGGATGATCTGCTCCATGATCTTGCCAGGGGCATCAGTGAGACTGACTGGCCTTTAGTTCCCTGGTCTTCATATTTCCCTTTTTGAAAATGGGGGTTATTTTTCTCCTTTTCTAGTCAGTGGGACCTTCTTCAGACTGCCACAGCTTGTCAAATATAAGGGATAATTGCTTAGTCACTGCATATACCAGTTCCGTCAAGGGCCCAAGGATGCACCTCATCAATTTCCATCAACTTGTGTGCCCTCAGGTTCCTTAGGTGTTCTGAAGCTCAGTCTTCTACAGCAGACCACTCTTCACTGTCCCAGGCCCAGCCTTTGCCTTTGGCAACTTTGTCGATGTGTCTACTGCACTTGGCAGTGAAGACCAAGGGAAAAAAGTTAATGAGTACCTCAGCCTTCTCCATGTTGTGCAAAACCATAACCAGCTCTTCTTTTCTTTTTCTTCCAGAGAGAGCCCACACTTTATCTACTCTTCCTTTTATCACCAACGTACCTACAGAATCTTTTCTTGTTGCCCTTTGCATCCCTGGCCAGATTTAATTCTGTCAGTGCTTTAGTTTTCCTAGACTGAACCCTGGCATCTTGGAAGGTCTTTCTGCATTTCTTCCAGGCTACATGTCCTTGCTCCCACTGTCTGTAGGCTTCCTTTTTTTGGTTGAGTATGTCCAGGAGCTTGTTCATCCACGTATGTTTCCTGGCATTTTTGCTTGACTTCCTTTTTGTTGAGATACATCACTCTGAGCCTCAAATAGGTGATCTTTTAGTATTAATTAGGTTTACTGGGTCACTGTTCCCTCCAGGGTTTTATGCCATCCACCCTAGCAAGCACATCCCTGAAGATGCCAAAGTCTTCTCTGTTTAAGTCTAGAGTAAGAAGCTTGCTGTGTGCTGTCCTTGCTCCCCTGTCCAAATTAGTTACTGAAGCATTTGTTATTCATACGGATATAACCACATCAAAATATATGACCTTGTGTAAAATCTGTGCTAAATATTTCCTTATGTGTTTTATTTTACTTTATTTCTGCTTATGTTTTTAATTTTATTATTGTTCTCATTATTGCACTTCAGCCATACTTTCCAGTATCACATATCCTTGGATGGAACATATATATGCTTCTGTGGTTATCCCAGAACAGGCCAAATTAGCATGCTTTGATTCCTGAAAAACATGCTAAATACTTCCTGGTGGTGATCCTTTCTTTGTACTGCCACTGACAAAACTACGTGGTTCCTGATACAGTAGCTGAAATGCTTGAAGGTGTGAGAACTTTGTTTCTGTATTGTGTACAAAGACATCTGAGAAGTTCAAGGTATTAGACCAAGGCAAACATCTTAATCTCAGTAAGTTTTTCATTCTTGAGTCAATTTATGAACTGTAAGGCAAAATCATAAACTTGTTGAAGTGATAAAAAAGCTGTAGTGCAAATATGATATGAGGTTTGAGGGTATGCAGCTGAAATTGAACCCATTTTGTAACTCTTATGCTGATTAGAAAATTAAATAAGAGAACCTGCAGTATGATGCAATATTTTCTTCAAAATTCTAAAAAATTCAGGTTCTGTTTCTTTTTAGTTTAAGTCAGTTTCAACAAAGCTAACTAACATTTTCAAAACATGTTTTTTTTTTTTAGGACAAGGCTTCCACCCC
>VZSE01014926.1:719529-748345 GCA_013398275.1 Promerops cafer
ACAAGGCCTCCACCCCCCCCCCCCCCCACCCAGGTTATATTATTGTCATAATATAAGTCTGCAAATGCAAAAATATTGTACCAAGCTTATCTATGTATCAGCTAACTGATAGTGCTGGGGTCTTGCCAGACCTGTGGTATTGTATCAGGACAAATGAATAGGAGTCTAGGATCTGCAAATGACTCCTGTACTGAAATATTTTGTATTAGGAATTTCTTTTTTTAGTTGGTTGCTTGGGTTTTTTGACACTTTAAATATCTATATACAATAACTACTCATTTTATTTATTCCAGTTTGGCTTACAGTAATGGTTTTCTTAGGCACATAGAGCAGGGCTATTACATGGAATGAATGCTAATGTCCATTGTAAAGGAAATTCAAAGAATAATTAACCTCCCTGAGACACATTCTTTCTTCATACATCATTGGGAATGGAATTTCTAGATACATCCCTAGAAATTGTCCACATTGCATACAACTAATAAATATATTATATTTATTCTTTTTCTTGACTTTTTCTATGACTGTATACCTATCTTTACTTAATTCCATGTTGCTGCCCTGTGCTTTCCAGAGCAGGTGCTGTCAATCACTTTCCAGTAGAAGGATGAGTAGTAACATGTAGTTTATTTTAACTAGTGAATGAGCTGACATGCTGACAACTGAAGAAGAAATTATTCTGAACACATTGTACAAACCTTCTCAATTGCAATGCTGAGCTTAAGAATAATTCTGATTTGTGTATTTGACCAGATAATATTAAAGCATCTGCTTAAAATATAGAAGGCAAAGGGATAAAAATTAGGGCTTTGAAATGCTATTTTTGGCTTATACCAAATACACTGAGAGAATGTTTTGTGTCCAGAAAGTCTGTATAAGCAGAGATGCAGTGTGAGTTAAAATGAGCATCATGGCATCATGACAATAGCTTTATTTTGTTTAATAATATATGATATATATTTTCTTGTGTCTTCAGGAATTCTTCAACAATGACAATTACAGTTAGCCAGGGCTTAGAGCTAAAAGAACAAAGACAGGGTGAAGTCTTGAAAGAGTATGTTAGAAAATTTGGATCATATCCTTTCAAGAATGACATTTAGCCAATGTATTTCTCTACTTCAAATATAAATACTTGTTATCACATGTAAAACTGGCCTAGAGATAGGTGCTGTATGTGTAAAGTGAGTTCTGTGGAATTAGAAAAAATATTTTGTAAGGTGCTTTTTTTAAAAAAAAAAGCTTTAAAATATGTAATTACTGAAGTTACAGCTCAGCTGTTTTGGTTTGGGAGTTTTTGTTGTTCTTTAATTTAAAAAACCTTTTAGATAAACCATAGCATAACTGCTTGTTTGTTCTGAAAAAGTCTCATTGTTTATGCTAAAATGAGTACAAACAAGCATAGGGAGATAACAGACCTCAGATACTAAGTTATTACCTTACCCACCCTCAAAGATTAGAGATTATGTCATATGGTCTGTTACTATATAAAATACTAGTATATAAAGAAAACATTTTTTATGACAAGAAATGCAATAATGCATTTGGTTCTCCTTAGCAAATAAGGTAACTACATGCAACAGGTAATGACTTACATTTATGCACACAGCAGTACTCTTTCAGATTCTTGGAGATGATCTTATTTAAATGGAATTGTGATGTATGTTGATTGAGTACATACAAAAATGTATACTTTAGGGAGCAGTTACAGAGACCAATTTTAGGTGTGTGAGACTAGTCTTTCTAGACCCTTTCTGCTGTACATAAGGATACAAAGCTCTGCTGCAGGGCAGCTCAGAGTACTCAGTTGAGCTTCCTTCTCTGGTAAGTCTGTCTCTCTCCCTCCAGTAGCAGAGATAAGCTTTACAGAGGTGTTATCCGTACTCTTGGATAACCTTTCCGAATATTTGTGGAGAGACCACAAAATGAGATGTCCACTCCTTGCATGAGGGTCTTGCATTAAGCCCCTGCCCTGCTCAGTAGAAATCAGAATGGCAGAAGAGCTTTGCTTTGATTGAGCTAATGGACTGGAAGAGAAATCACTGTTCTAAATACCGTCCCTTCCTAGGGTAAAACAAAAACAAAAACAAACAAAAACAAACAAAAACAAAACAAAAACAAACAAAAAAAAACCCCAACCAAAACCCCAACCAAAACCAAAAAAACAACAACAACAAAAAAAACCCAAACAAAATAACCAAACAAAACACAAAAAACAACAACAAGAAAAAACAAACAAAACAATAACAACAACGACAACAACAACAACAGCAAAAAAGACCCACCCAAACTGCAGTTTTCCATTTGAAGCAAGAATGCTGTGTCTCTCACAGTGGGTGTAGTGTGTCTGTGTAACTGCCAGAGGAAGCCAGTCTTCACAAGCCACTAAGTTTACAAAATATGCAGGTATAATCCTAAATTATTTGCCTTTCTTCCTTTACTTTCCCTTTTTATTTTTATTTGTGGCAAAACAATGTTGCAATCTTATTTAATTTTTTATTTAAATAATGAAATAAAGTATTCCAAATAAAAATAGTTTAAGATGTTTAGTTAATTGCACAATACTTTATCAGTGCCATCTAGTGTAAGCAACCACAAACTGAAGAATTTTCTCTACTAAATTCACACAGAGCTGTAACAAGGGAAGTTCTAAATGCTTGTCTTTGATATCAGTGTCTCTTCAGCAAATATTTCCTAGCTAAACATTTTATTAATGGGTTTCAAAATAGTTTTCTGAAGAGAAAAAGGCTTGTAAGGCTTATGCTTCACTTGAAATTTCAGTTATAACTTTATTGTGTTCCTGAAAGAGCAGTGCAGATAAATAGCTTTGTCATTCACATCTGATGGTATACCTTAATAATCCGAGTCATCCAGTCATTCACACTTTGTCAGTAAGAAAGAGGAAGCTATTAAAAATGTGAGATTGGCAATCTAGTGGATACAATTTCATAAAAATGTCTGTTTTAAAAAGCAGACAAGATAATATAATTCCTGTCATAATAGTAGAAATGTAGGATACTTACCTTAGGTATGATATTAGTCCTTCTTCCCATGTGAGTGACCTTACTTTTAAGTTTTTTCCCACCGATGGTTAGCAATTAAAGCTGCTCCTTTCCCTCTTTGGAGAAACACATTTCTTTTTGATTACTGATCTTTTCAACATGAAACACAACAAGTGATTCAACTTGTTTATTGGGATCAGAAGGCACAAAGAATAATTAATTTCATAATTCTTCTGCTCAACATTATTAGGTTGGCCACTGACATTATGATTCCTGAAGGAGCTATGCTTTCAAATTACTCAAACCATTGCTCTTGTTTCAGCCTTCCTCTGAGATGAAAAAGCATGGAAGAGAAGATTAAGGTTACCACTGTGTTTTTGTTGCAATATTAACTCTGAGTCCTTAAATTGTTAATTTTTCTAAGAAAACTTCAAAACTGAATTTGGATAAAGATGGAATAGAAAGGAAAAATGCACAGTGCAATGTCAGAATCCCTTGCTCTGTGTTATGCAAAAGCTTCTATATGTGCAAAGGCGTGGACATATTTTTTTTGTAGCTAACCTATGTCCATATATTTAAAAGTCCCAACAGAACTAGAAACTATTTGAACTATGTATGAGCTAGAAATAATATATTGATTTGTTTTATCTCTCTTGGAATTGAACATATATATACAAAAATATGCACAGTTACTTATATTGCATTTTATATATATGTATATATGTCTACATGTAAATGTGTGTGTGTATATGTGTATATGTAAATGTGTATATGCATACATATATATATTTATAACTGTATAAGTATATCTGGGACTGAGAAGTTGCTGTTAGGGAAATGGTCAGGAATGACCAATATCAGGCCAGTATCAATCCTGATCACTACATATATAAAATAGTAATCTCTTAAGAATTCTCTACTGAATTCACTGTGCAGATATAACGCCACAGATCCAGTATGAGTAATCCCAGAGGACAGGCTATGGTCACTGAAGTTTCATAGCAGTGGAGATCCCAGTTATGAGGTCTGGGTGGTCTTCAACAAGGGGAGAAGGATCATAAAGTTTTCAGTGTTTTTCCTGTCTCTGTGTGGATGTTTTATTCTCCTTTACCTCTTTCCTATAGAAAAAAAATGTGATCTTCCTCTGCTTCAGGTGATTTAAACCTACAACTAAGAATAACGTCTTACTGGACAGTCTGAGAAGCCATATTCTTATGGCTCCATGTTTTTCTAGTTCACCTAAATAATTATTTTATGCAAAATGAAGCTTATTTAATTGAAAACAGTAGAAATATTCCAGAAATATGTCACAGCAGGTGGTGGGAAAACTGAATTTTTTCACTTCAATGTGACATCGACCTGGGCATTTTGACCAGTCTGTCCATGCAGAATGATTGCACTGGGTATTTATTTTCTTTAATGATTCTGTATAATTCAAAGGCTAGATTAATTCAAAGCAGTGAGCCTCAAAGATATCTGGAGGGTGAATAGTTCCATAGAAAGTGGACATTTCAGGTGTGGTTACAATAGTGAAGTGAGATTAATGAATCTAAGTCTACCACAGACAAAATTGGTATGTATCAGGAAGCAAATTGAAAACAGAACTGTCTGTAGACTACTTCTTACAAAACCTACTTTTATTAAAATAGTTTGGCCCACTTGATCTGAATTTGCAAATATGGTTTAAGAAACGCTGAAAATGCATATTTTGAGATGTCTTAATTGTCCGTTTAATGAGAAAGAGAATGTTAGCTTTTTTTACTAAATATATGGCATCCTTATAAAAAAATATATAAATAAAAATTGCTTACTAATAACCTTAGTGCATTTAGGAGTCTCTACTAATCAAAATGATTACTTTATTGGAATTTTTATTTTCCTTAGAGAGTGGCAGTTAAAGCAAATTCCATTGTGCATGTAAAATGGAATCCAAGATCATTTGGTTAAATATCCAAACTCAATAAAATTACACAAAACTAGCTTAATGAGCCTTTTAAAGTTTCTGAAAAAACCCTCAAACAGCTAAGCCACTGAACTAAGTAGTAAATGAGGTAATATCAGAAAACATTTTCTGATATTATTTATATACTTCGATTAAAAGGGTTTTTTACTAGGGTATTTTGTGGTGCTATTGATTGCAGAAGGAATTTTTAGATGTAATTCAATCTAGTTTTTCTCTGCTATGCAGCCTTAATTTTACTTGCAGCTAATGGAAAAGCTTATATAGAGCCAACTTCCTGAAGAAGAACATTTAATTCTGAAAGGTTCTGGAAGGAAAAGTGTCAATGAGTCCTATGCAGCATTCTGTCATCACAAAAATAATCAGATGGTAGCAGGAATAATCTTTAAAATATATTCTGCAAGTACCTGAATCTGATCATATATGTTCCTGTATTTGTCAAGTATTGCCTCACCATTTTTGATTTCTTTAAGAATTATAGTGAATAGAATTATGAGATTAGACTTGCCAAAAGGTTTGCATGTGCTAAACTTCAAAATTTTGAACAGCAACTGTGACAAAAACTTCTTGTTTTCCAGTTACTATTTCACTACTTCCTTTTTTAGGGGGAGCTAGCTTTTTTTTCTTTTCTTGTCTCTCCTTAATGATGACATCTGAGTCATGTCCCCATCTTACTACCTTCACTATTTCCTAAAATGATAATATATTTGTCCAAAGAATACATTCACTTCATAACGGAGGATAAAGGAAGACAAAAGCCACTCTAGCTAATGGAAATACTTTGGCTTTGTTTTGAGTTTTTTGTGGTGGGTTGGGTTTTGTGTGTGTGTGTGTGTGTGTTATTTTTGTATTTTTGGCCTTTACCTTATCTAAACCTTAAAATGCTTATTTCCAGTATGGCTGTTTTGTGAAGAATACCTGTGTCCTTCAAACTTAGAACAGTGTATTCTATCTTGGTGGCATACTTTTTGTGATAAATTTCATAATCTTTGTCATTCATTATCTGCAAAAGGAGGACTGATAAAAGGTAACTGGAATATCTATAAAACTTAAGTTTCTTTTTCTCTCACCTGGAAGTGTGATTACAGTGTAAACCACGTAAAAGGTTTTGAAGCTTCAGCAGTGATGAATTCTTACTTCTCACTATTGTTATCTTTTAACACCTTTTCTGACACTTGGAATGTTTTCTCAATAATACAAAAATGGACTGATGGGGGTGAAAGGAAAGCTGTGTGCAGTCTTCACAGCTGGCACAGTGTACCATTGTGCCTTGTTGTCATCTGCCCACTCTTAATTAATACATCTGGTTCATTCTTGTATTTACACAAGACACAACATAAAATGCATGTTTGATATTTTTCGATCTCTGACAAGAGGTTTCCTCTCTCACTTCAAAAATTATTACTGTGAATATTAAAAAAAAACCCCACACTAAAATGTAGAACTCTGTCCAAGAAATAATATACATGGTTTCACGGTATAAATATGTAAACATACCAGCTGTGCTAACAGAAAGTTCTACTGTTATGGAAGGTACTTTATGATATTCTAGCAGATTAAAAAAAACCAAACGTATTATCTGAATAATTATTTTAACATGATTTTTGACATTTTACAAGTAAATTTATTTATCTTCAGAAGCAAGGAAGATGGTTTTGATTTCTGGTCAGTGAGGAGCAGGAAATCTGACACAGTGGATTTATATTTATGCCAATGGCTAGTGACTTGCCCTATTTCTGTATTTATCTTCTCAGTAAGTAGGTGGATACAAGCCAAAAAATATCAATAATATAACATTTATCTAGGAAAATGCTAAGTTACCTCTACATCACCCTGGTGGCTACACAGATACATGTGGTAGACTAATTCTTATCATTTTGTTAAAGCTTTATTGTGAGCATGCCTATTCCATATTGTATAGCTTTCATGTACATGTATATAGTACTTTCCAGCACAAGTTCAGTCTTGATAGCTCTGTGTCATTAATTTAAATTTATAAGTGTTGCCAAGAACCATGGTCTTCAGTAACAAAAACCATTTTATTATGTTTCTCATGGCTACCCCCAGAAGAAATTACAGAATTTGTCAAGAAAAGAATTCTCTGGTAACTGAGTTATCACCCTAGCATTAATCCATGCTTAATTAATTAAAGCTGGAAGTATAACATATTAATACTCACTAAACTATTTTTAATATTATTGAAAGTTTGACCTTTAGAAAATGGGTGGTGTTTTTGATGTGTTTCTTTGCTGTTGTTGGGCTTTTCATTTGGTTGGTTTTGAATGATAGTATCAGGACAAGATTCCATACATTTTTTCTGAGATTTATAAAATCAGTTTGAAGTGGCAATGAATATTTGAGAGAGTATTTGTTTCAAAATAAGTAGAATATTTGTTTCAAAATGCCACAGAGGTCATGTATTTCTTGATCTTTCCTATATCAGAAATCAATTAGCAGAACCATTTTATTATTACACCAGGATCATAGTTCTTCGTTCTGGTGTAATTGGTAGGAATTTATCATTAATTCAGTAGTTATCAAAACCAATCCATATATGACCACATTTTATTAGGGAAAATTAGGATAATTATTTGCATTATTTTCAAGATAAGTAGTTGAGGAAAAATGAGCTCAAACATAAAAAGCTCCATCTTTCCTAGATTTAAAAGTAATTGAAGTTTGCGTCTGGTTCTTAAGTTTGGATATTGTGAAATTAGGAGTGAAAAGAGGAGAAAAGAAAATGTTTCTTTTCTCCTTCAATAAAATGTGGTGTCTATGTCTAAAAAGGTTTGTCACTTCTGCAAGGACCACCTATTGCCTAGCTCATTCTGTGACAGCAAGGACAAAATCATTCAGTGGTACAGTTTGTTCTCGCTCTGTGATAAAGGGAACATTTTGAAAACTTTTGCTTAGGTGTAAGCAAGCTTTTTGTTCTGATTCAGATGAGAAGACAATAAAAAGTGGTATGGATGTTAGCAATTCCTGAAAGTCCACAACAGAGAGAGAAAGGAACTGAAGTGTTATATTTGCAGCCCTTCTGATACTGGAGCATGTTTTACAAAATACCCACCAAACTTCAACACACATGCTAAGCTTCCAGGATGTAACACCCAATCTTGCTGTCTACACACCCATAGGAAAAAAGTGAAAATCACATGGAGAGTTCAAAATTATCTGGAGTGGGACAAATATAAGTGCCAAATTGCATAGTACTGTGTTGGGCCAAAAGCATACAGAGTGACACTACCTGAGTACTAACCATCCAAAATAAAAATGGACATAAAAGTACTAAGAGAAAAAGTTAGGGGAAACATAAAGGACACTTCCTTTTTTTTTGTTTTTTTGTATTTTCATTTTCAGCATGGTCTGCCATTGAGATAAAATATATTTGCTGCTAAGGAAGGCAAGGAGAGTGTGAATTATGAAACAGATAAGAGGCTACAAAATCAAAGCATCACAAATCAAAGAGCTGCCAAACAGCAAGCAGCTTCCCCTGAGAGCAAGAATTACAATCAAGTTCAGTTTGTAGAATCTTTGGTACAGAAAGCTGTTGTGCTTGGGAAGAGGTGAATATTTCTCTAAAAGATTTTTTTTTTTTTTCAGAGATGGTGGGAATTAGTTTTATTTTTATGCTGATTTCTTTAGATATGAAGGGAATAAAATTGACAGGACTTTTTGCCCTCTTTAAGGCTTTTGAACAAGTATGAAGCACTCCATAGCAAATTGAATACATATAATACAAAAAAAATCCTGAAGAATCTGAGTGTACTACCTGTCAAATTAATATTTTGCTGTGTAAAAATTTCCAGTTGCAGACATCTACTTATAAAAATTTAATAAAGTTTCCATGTCTTAATAAATAATCCATATACAAAATTAACCCCTCCACAAGTTATGTTCACAAAGCTACAGGAGCATACTATTTTTAATATTACGGATTTGAATTTTATTTTCAAGTTAAAGTGGTGTGTTAAGAAAGGTATTCATATCACGGATTTGAAATGGTATTTGTTTAATGCTTTATTTCTCTTCAGTATTACTAGATAGTAGAAGCCATACACAATTATGGCCAGCATTTAGCTTTTAATGATTGAAAATCAGACTGTTACTGAGATTTGAGAAGTTATTAAAGTCCACTAAAGATATCTAAAAACCTCTTGGCCAAGACTACACTCCAACTAAGACAAAAAAAGTATGGGTCTCTGTCAGTTCCTCTGGACCATATGACCTGGAATTTTTATGTAATCCTGTAGCAATCTTATGTATTGAATTGTACTTAGTCAATCAATTTCATTCATCCAACACGAGTTGAAGTCCCTCAGGATTTGTCTGTTTCTTTTTGCAATCTCCTGCCTTTGTTTTCCAGTTACACTTCATTTGTCTGTCTCACACAAGACAATTATATTCCACGTTAGGTTGCATTCTGCTACCACTTTGTCTGCCTTGATACCTCTGTTATCTCCTCAGTCTTAGAATTCTTTGCCATTTCTTTTTCCAAATTAAAGTAGTTTCTTGAAGTTAGGAAAAGCACCCACTAACAAGGTTAACTAGCTTTATGCTTTATTTCATTGGTCTCTTAGCATGAACAAGAAAAAGTCCCTGAAAGTGCTGGACTTTGGTCCCTTCTTTTCAACTATTTTTCATAACCATTTCTTCCATAGTGTTTCTGAAGAAATTGGTTTTTGGTAAAAAATATGTAATAAGTGCATGTGTATCACTTTCTTACAATGTTTTGGCAAGGTTTTAGAATAACACTGTTTCTGGTTTCAATGAGAAAGTAAAGATTCGGTTTGATAAAGACAGTTTGATGATTTGTTGAAAGAAAAAAAATCTGCAATTTTCCAGCTTTGATACACACGAATCCTGCTTTTTTTTTCTTTTTTTTTTTTGAGATTTGAATATTATATTCTGTGCTAGAATGCATAGTAACATATGGAAATCGTTTTTGATCTTCATGTGGAAGGGAAATACATTAATATTAATTTATTTGAAAAATAATGCATAGTCTTTTCTCATTTCTTTGTGTTTGTATTATACTCCAAAAGACCTTTCTTTCAGAAGATTTTGAAAAGTATTTAATTTAAAGGGAATTTCATTTAATCTCCTCCTTTCTTAAGTATTTCAGATGTGACTTTAAAATGATAATTTACAGTATAAATTCCGTGTTCAAAAATAACTTTTTCAGTAACTGGCTGGTCTTAATTTTCTCTGTCTTTAAGTAAGTTGATAAATAAGATATTTTTATGCTAAAAAGAATCCTGTCCAGCTGCAAATCTTCTTCGTGACAGATTAACTGAGTTACTATATTTGTCTCTTGACAACAAGTGTTGATCTCTCAGATTTCCAGTCATATTACTTTTTAAAATTATCTTCATTTAACACCTGACTATTGATAAGTTCTGTGACAGGTGAGAGTAAGGAATAGAAGAGGAGGAAAGCATGAGTGTGACTTGCCAGGAATGCTACATATACATGAATAAAGGTGTAGATGATTATATGGTTATATGTATAAAGATAAAAGTACATATAAAATCATAGTGATTATGTGTATACATACATATACACAATATATATAAATAACAAACATAAAATTGATTTGGCTTCTTTTCATTATCACTGGAATGTAATTTAACATTATTCATCTCAGTATTAGCTTAGTCTGGGTTATTTGTAATCAAAAACTCCGTAGTTTCACAAGCTCAGCCCTTCTTCCTTTGAAAATCAAGTTAATAGTTCAATCTATGAAATGTATTCCTTTTGTTTTAGTATAGAGTTACATACGATTAGTTTTGTGGTTCGTTCCAGCATGAAGAATCTTGGTGGTCCTTATGTGACTTGCTGGGTCTTTCCTATTTCAGAGAAAATAATTTGTAATTTTGTTGCTAAAGCAGCAACTGACTCAGCATTTTTTCTTTCTGAGGGAAAAAATGCCTCTTGATCTATTAAAATGATGTTATTTTGATGAAAACAGTTCTTGCTTGCTCTTTAGTTCTTAAGTTGTCACCAAAGACAAGAGTCCTAGAAGCTTACTCTGAATCAATTTACATTTGAATACGTCAGTATGCACTGGTAGAACGAAAGACCATTATTGGAAAATGTGTAAACATGTAAATATAGTCTCCTGGGCTCACCTGGGACACACAGGACAAAGACTGCTCTGACTCTGGGTGTATGCTGGGGGATCCTGTGTTGTGCTCTGCCCTCATGTCTGCTGCCAGCATTGCTTGCCCACTTCTTTGTGTCTGTGGAAATTACCCTTTATCCAGGCAGCTTGGCAATAAAAATGTTGACACTTTGGAGAACAGCTGTATTATTAAAAACAAACAAACAAACAAACAAACAAAAACTCAACCAAACAAAAAGTAAACAAAAAAAGCCCAAGAGACATTTATCCATACCTGTTTTGTTTGTTCTTTAGCTTCTATGCCTTAAAATTTGCCCTGTGTCCCATGTGAAGCCATTTCTTGTATCTCTATCTCACCAAAGGTATGCTGCCACTCTCAGCTCACCACAATGCTTGTAATGCTAATCCTTCAGGAATCAGTTTCACTCTGAATTCATTCCAAACCATGTCCTCAAGCAGTCATTGTTCCTTTCATCCTCTATTACCTTAACTCCCTCTTGAGCTCCTCACTCTTTTCAATCTGCTGCTGTATTGTGGTTGCAACTCTCTCTCTCTCAGGTACCATCAGTCTGAAATACCTACTAAATATCTCTTTTAACCATTATCTGTAGACTTGTTGATTCTCACAGGTAAATCTCTTATCTTCCTAGGGGAAAAAAAATGCCTTTCCTTAGCTCCTGCTGAATTGTGACTCTCATAAAGGTCTTACTAGTTTTGTGGATCCCCTCCCTCTCCCCGCCACCTCTTTCACCTCCTCACCTTTGTAAGTGATACTTTTACAGTTTCCATGTCTTCAATTTCCATTTAATTGAAATAAAGTGTGATTAAAATGTTAGATCAGATTATGCCATCCAGTTTAATAAATGATGAACTTAAAATCAAATTAAGAATCAGTTTAAATGTATTTTGTTTGAATGGCAGCTACCAAAACAAGAGTTTTAACTAATGAGATATGCTGATTAGATAATATTTTGACTACCAAAATGTTCCCAAGTTTTGTATTCAACTGAAGACCATCTGTGAACTTACACCAATTACAACAGAATCTAATGATAGAAGTGAGTCCAAAGCTTACACTCCTAAATAAAATTATGATTTAAAAGGTTGCACTTTTTCATCATTTTCTGTAGTAAAACATTGAATAAACACTGTCAAGTTCACACTTCAGCTATGCATAACCTGTTATATTTTTTGTAAAACAATCAAAAATCCTTCTGTGACAATAGTTTACAAATGTGAGCATTTTTATTGACTTCAGTAGAAATGCCTGCAAGACTATCAATCTGAAGGACTTTTAATTATTAAAGACAACTAAAAAGAAGAAAGAAAAATGACACCTCAACACTTGCTTTTTCTTTTGGCAGAATTCAGTACTGGTAGTTTTTTGTTTACCTGGGGAAAAACCTCAGCCTCTGAAAAAAACTGTTATTTAAATAAATAATTTCAATTATTATTGCATTAACAAGTAGATACAAAACCAGAGGAGGTGTGAACATAAAATAGATTCTGGTTTATTCTGAGTATGTGCTAGTAACAGTAAAATGTCTTTCACACCCTCCTTTAAGTTTTGCTAAGTAATTCATCTGCATCCATAAAAACTGGGTAGCTGATTTTAGCCGGAATTAATATAAAATAAAACAAAACAAGCAAAATAACAAAACAATTATCCACTACCAGCTAAATTTCCGTTTAAGCTTATGCTGATTTTAGAAATTTACAAATGAAAATAATTAATTATGAATCACTTAGTCTGATTGGAGTCTTATTTCATTTGATGCCCATACTTTGGAGGATGGGTTTCACATTAACAGAAATGTTTGCCTTTTTTAGTCATGAAGTAAATTTCTAGGAATCACTAGAACAAGAGAAACTAAAGTAGAATTTCCCTCCCCTGTGTTTCCAGTGCGAATCACATACTAGAAATCCAGTATGTGTTAAACTAGATGCACTTCTTTTGGTCTTTTGTAAAATAGGAGAGCTGACCTAATTTGTCTTACTGAAACTGAAATTCCTTCTGAACAAAATTTTCTAGGTTCTAACTGCTTCTAAATCTCTGGACTCTGTTTAAAATTAATAGACTTAAAAAAAAAATCTCTGAAGTCTGGTCTATGAAGAGGCATTGTTGGCCATATGGCCATAACTGGTGCATAGATGTAGCATAATATATCACAATGACTGCAAAATATTAACTCTGCAGGAATTTTTTTATCCTTTTTACACATTCCATGGTAATTTAGTTCAGACTTTGTACCTGCTCTGTCTATTTTATAATATTCACTTGTCACCTTTTTAGGAAATAAATTTTTATAGGACATTTTAAGTAGTTTATCATAAACCCAGTTTATATAGAATATCTTTACATATGTCTAAACTGCAAATAAAAAAAGATACATAAAAGAAGAAAATTCATTACAATCTGTTTTAAAGGTTTGTTTAAGTTGCTTCAGCAGTCTCGCAGATCTTATATTCCATCTTATCTCAGAAAAGTCAGTTGCCTGCTTCTATAAGGGAGCTGGGCATTTAACTCTTGTGTCCAGTTCTCTGAAGTGTGGACCTTTAAATGTACCACTGTTCTAGAATTTAGGTTATTAAGAAGTCAATATAAATTATTTAAAAAAAAACATTTACCAATACTGTAAGGAAACCTGGCAAACCTACCCACTACTGCGTCATGGAATAAGGTATCTTCTGTTCTATAATGAAGCAACAATACTTCTAAAAATACTTTATAATGAGTAATGTTTATCACAGTGAGTATTCCAAATCAGACAGAAGACTAAACTGCAAAGTTTCTTTGCCATAAACAAAATGCCACTAACTTCAAGGGGAAACCCTGTACTGTTACCCTTGTCACCTATGAACTAGTAAACTAAAGAGGAAACATTTATACTAGACAATAGTAGCTGTTTTTCTTCAACAGATATATTCTGCAGTTATTGAGTAAAACGTCAGGTGCTCTAATGTTTTTTTCTAAAGAAAAAAGAAATCCTCACATTCTTTCAACAAAATCCATATTACATGTACTGAAAAAAAAAACTTGATAAATTATTTGTAAAATTAATCAAATAGAAAAAATGAAATGCCAGTTCAAGTGAGAACTCATATTTTGTCTCAACTGTGAGTGGTGTATGGTACAGTAAATAATATAATAGGTTAGGGTTCATGACAAATTAAGCCTTCTACATGGGCTGGAGAGTCTTTCTCAGTGGAATGATTTTATGTGTGACTAGTGCTTAATATGCATCTGGTTTAATCCTTATGAAACATTATTTTTGTTATTTTTTGTTTAATAGCTCTGAAATCAAAGCACATTATCCTGTTAGAAAAGAAGGTTTCAGCATTAGAAATAATATTATTCTTCAACTATTTTCTGGCTGGGAAATCCTGGACAAATATATTACTAAATGTCTGTATTTTATTTTCTTGATAGAATAGACTTTCATCTTGGTTTTTTTGGTTTTTTGTTTTTTTTCTTTTGTAATTACTTGTAAGGCATTGCAAAAATAATCCTATGACTCTTGATTTTCTGTAGCAGTAAGTGTCTTGTCTGTGGTCTGGAAATTCATGTCAAGTCTTTCAGCAGGGATTAGGCATAAGTTATCATGTATCTATTGACGTAAATATTTGTCTGGTAAAAATGGTTTCTTTGCGATTCAGAGATGGTCAGAAGAAATCTTACTCTAGTATAGATGGTTTTTCATTGCCAGACATCGATAAACTCAGTACTCATTCAAACTAATTGCCAATGATTTCACTATGCAGAATGCAGCTTATTATCCTCTCTGACTTAGATACATGAGAACCTGACATTTTGTACCAGTTACACAGAGCTTCTGTCCCTTTTATCATGATAGAAGCCCAAAACTTTCAAAACTTCTTCTAAATAAAACTTCAAAACTACTACTGCAAAATATAAGTCTTCAAAACTACTACTGCAAAAATACAGTGTATTTTTAAAGGACGCAGCACCAGAGCTTTGCTAATGGACTCCATTAATTTCCATAATGCTTCATATTAAACATGTGCACAAAGTGTTTTTGCACAAAATTGCATCTGCTTCTATGAACATGTAGTTTGTACCCAAAATCTCATCAAAACTGTCAATGTACCTATTTTCTTGCCTGTTCCTAGACCTTAATCTGCCATCTGCATTCCAGCAACATCATCTGGGCCAAGGCCCACTGAGAATTCATTTGAAAATAGTGTTGATAAAACACCTCTACCTGATAGTCTTATAATTGTTGTATTGACTCCGAAGAAATAACATTCAGGCTGTAATACAGATGTTTTGCCTCAGGAAACCCACATTTCATATCCACATTGTATTCAAACTGGGCCTAATTGCAATAGTTTTGATCAGTTTTCATGGATATACAGAAAACTACTCATGATGTCTTGTTGCTGCTGTTGAAACAACTCCTTAACTGCTAATAAAAGTTCATATAGGGGCTTACTGGGAAGACAGTTGTGAGGTAACCTAGAAAAGTCTTCAGAATATGTGTCATTATTGCAAGACATGTCCAGCAGTTCTGGGAACAATTTGCATGAGACAGAAAATCGCAGCATACCTTTTGCATGTATACAATGCAGAGTATCCATTTTTGAGCAGCTAGCTGTACTTGATAAGGTTACCTTTTAGGAAATTGTATTAGCATTTCTTATTTCCCTTGTACTGTCTTGTTTTCTTCCTTTATGAGGGATGACAATATGAATTTTGGTTTACATGGCTGATAGTTAAGGGGTGATTATTTAATTACATTAATTAGAGTCTTCTTAAAATCTCATCCCTTATTAAACCTGTCACCTTCCTCAGAAAACAAATTTTCTTCATAAATCAATTTTGCATACCTTGTGGCAATTCTTATTGTCTGAAAGACAGATGATCTTATAGTTAAAGGAATCACATTTTTGTAGAATAATTAATGATATAGCAGTTCAGTAGTTCCTCTTAGTGCTTTCATGTTGCTTGGTGATTTTGAACTAAGAGATTATTTTTAAACTGAAAATCTGTTTTTCTGGAGAAACAATATTAAAAAAGAATAAAGAAATCTGGTGTATGTTAGCATTAACCTGTTTTACTAGCAAAAGTGGTTAGATGATAAATGTTCTGTGTAAGAATGACCTTGATTTTCATCTATCACAAAGTTTACTTCCTGTTAAACAAAATTACAAGTGTTATAGTAATGTGATCAGATATTTTATGTGGTTTTAGATATTCTTTACATATTTTATTAAAACGTCAAGAAGAATCAACATAGAATAAGGCAGTTGAAATTTAGTTGAAATTTAAATATGTGCTGCTTTCTTGTTTGTTATACTATATTCAATAAGAATAGCAATTGGCTACTTTGAGTAGACATTGAGTAGAAATTTCAAAATTTATATGTAAATTATAATAGAGAATCATAATAATAAAATTTAAGTGGTTTTGTCAAATAAAATACACAGAAATTGTCATTAAAATACTATAATGGCATTTTGCACAATTAAGCATAAAATAATATATTAACTGACGATGTAGTCTACTTTTTATGAATGACAGTTAGAAAGCAGAGAAAAAAGCAAATGAAATTTTGAGACAAAAAGTCCCTCTTTAAAGAATTAACCTTGGTAGATTCCTGCTGACAGGAATCAGAAGTCAAGTTTTCTAAGCATATAAATTATTGAAAATTCCCCATTATTATTCCCTTCAGAAGCATTCTCTCTGCTTATTTTTATCTATCTCAACTTCATGAGATTTTACTCTTTTTTTTTTCTCTATTTACCTTATTAATACTTTTCACATGTAATTAGGAACCTTTTTATTTTTCTAAGATTTATTGGTATTTCCTGGCTTGACCTGACTCAAGCACAGCAAACAGTAGTTGTGCATTAACCTGAAAAAGAAAGAAGTCCTCTGAGTGGATTACAGACTGGTAACAGACTAATATTAATCAGAACAATTAGTGCTATAGAAGACATAATTCCACATTTACTCTATTGTCTTCTTATGTCCTTAATAGTGACAGTGATAGTGCATAATTAGGATGATCTTTCAACTCTTACCTACTCATGATACTAAGTGGAAACCATAGTTGGGGTGGCCAACTATAATATAATCTAGTCCACAGCTGTGGTTAAATGATTTCTACTCTCCTGCCAAAGCCAGTTAACATGACAGGACTACATTTCAGGTTTAATTGTTGCATTTAGGGTAAAGAAGACCAAATCCTTGTTTATTGCTATCATTCAAGCCTACTCGTTAATATCTTCCCATACCTGTCAAAGATAATTGGTTGTCATCCTGGTATAAAAATGTTTAATTCTGATCTAACTTGTCTCATAAGAAAGAGAAAACAGCTACATTTTATTTTGATGACATAATGCCATAAATCAGAAGTTGGTATATTTGTATTCAGAAATCTTTTTTGAATAATACTGCTTCCTATAAGTTTCTGTTATGTTGAAAATACTTTAACTAAGTTTTTTTTTGTTATGTAATTACTCATTTACTTTTTCCTCACAGAAATTTGGAGTAATCAAACATAAGTTGTATGGGTGGCTTGATGTGATGAACTAAAAAAATTTACATAGCAAATAAGATATTTGGGGTTTTTCTTGGTATAAGCTGACTTGTGGAACTGTAAAACAATACATTTTACGTGCCTTAAGTTTTAATTAAGAATATTCCAGAAGTATCTTCAGTTATTTAAAATTCCTTCTTGAGCAGAATAGGGAATACTGAAGTTAAATAAGAGCAGGAGATAAAAAGAGCAGCCTTTCAGGAATGAGAAATAAAACTGGAAATCTCAGACTGTGTTCCCTAATTTCACATTAATTATACAGAACTGAACTCTCAAATAAGTTGTCTTCTACCTCCCTGGTTGTCTAAAAGTTCAAATTTTCCCACTGCAGGGTTTTGAAGACTTATGACAATGTATAAAAACACATTACTTCACCAAACACTTCCAAAGCTTTGAAAACTTGAAGCTTTCAGTCACTTTCAGCTTCTGGTTTTGTGATGGATTTTCATATCAGTCTTTTTTCTTTAGATGTGTTCATCATTCACTTTTGATTTTTAATTTAAAAGATTATACAAGTGGATTATATTTGAGATAAAATTTGGTAGACGCTAAGCAAAGCTCAAATCATATATTGGAAGCTGAACAGGCATACTTCTACAAATACATGTGTAACCATCTGGATAAAAAATACATACTTGTATGTTTATATATTTATATAAAAATATGTATATAAATAAATTGTAATTTCATAAAAACTCTCAGTTTCAGTTTTGTCTATTCTAGCAGTGAAATTAATCACAAAGAACAGTTAAATCTACTACTCTGTATTCCCATTCCTCTCTACATCCCAGTTATGTCCCTGCTGTTGGCAATAGCAACAACAAAAGAGCACTTCAGTAAGACAAATTTACTGCACAGAAACGAAGGCAGAAATAGGAGCAAGTAACTAGGACAGAAAGCAACATAGACCAAGACCTTTTTTTCAGCAGCAACCTACTCCTGGGGGGAATGTAAACAAACTTTGGAACTACAGTCCCTGGAAAGAGAACAACAATTACTCACTAAAAGATATATCATTAAAGTAACATTACTGTTTCTTATTTTCTTCAAAGAAAATCTTTGCTGAATGTGATATTCTACCAATATGAGAAAATATCCAGTATAAACGGAGTTAGCAAAAAGTTTAATTTCCATAAAATAGTTGAAAAAAAATAACAAGCAGTTTGTAATTTATTTTCATGGGTACTTTGAAAAGATTTGCAGTCAGCATAAAAATGCAACATAAAATTCTATTAAAAAAGATGTGCTTTTTATGGTTTACATTACCATGCAGAAGATGTTTTCTTTCTTTTTCATTTGTACATTTATTTCCATTTCACCTCGTAATGAAGATGTTTGCAGTGACTTCACTCACTATGGTTCCTAAAGTCTTCTAGGCTTTACTGTCTTCTGCTATTCAAGGAATCAGCAAGAGTTTTATTCAGCTGTCCTCAACTGAAAACCAAAAATATGCATCATATTACAACTGGGCAGGTTATTTGATTTAGGCAGGCTAGGCATTTCTTTCAGTGGCACTATCAGAAAAAGCAGCTCATCCTTTTCTCCCTTTTTTGTTTCTTTCACCACACAGCCCAATAAAGAGCATACCCAAAAGATTACTAGTGTGTCAAGGAAGCTGCCAACAGTCAAAGAAAACTAGGAAGGTCTGCTGCTGGAAGTGATATTAGTAATCATAGCACAAAAAGACATTAAGTACATTAATTTATTTGGCAAATATACATTAACAATAAACCCATGTAAAGTACTGTTAGCCTATTAGACCTAAAGTGTCATATTTAGCTTTATTTTGATATGCACTTTATTTTTAAAAAGTCATAGTCAAGTATTTGATGAAAAATATACCATGAATATACTTTTTTACTACTTATGTGTATGCATAGTTTTGAGATCTGAAGTATAGTTTGGGACAGTCAATGAAAGAAGAATGAATGTTGTAGCATAGGCTTCAAGGTTTTCATAAACCTATTTGTCAGAGACAAAAAGATGAGGTCCTTTCTTCTCATCAACCATCTCTATGTATGAGAATGCCTTGTGGCTAGCAGAGAAGCATCCTGTGAGGCAGAAGTAAACAGTCATTACGATCTTATATTTAAGATATATCACAGCAGAATCTGTGATGAATAATAAATAATCTTCCTCTGTGAACAGTGTTATGAAACAGACCAGTCATTTCATTAAGTGTATGCTTTGATTGCGTAATGAACATCAGATCTGCTGTATGAGTGTATTCTGTTGAGTGTATTATGGGTGTAGATTGGTGAAGCTTAGGGGAGTTTACACTTTGCAGTTCTAAGTTGAAACATGTCTACATTATTGAAAGTAGATATTTTTATTTTTAGTGTAAAAGTATCCATTGACATGATATTCAGTTGTAATTTTTATTATTCTTCAGCTCCTGCTTTTCCAGCATGAAGGGTTTACATGCTGCTCTTTATAATTACACAAAACAAAAATTCACATTTTCATCTACAAAAAATGCTAAAAAAGATCTTCGTAATCAAATGCACTGCAGGTGAAAAACAAATACAATTGCATATGAGTAGGCCACGATAGAGTTGTACTGCCAAGACAACGGGAAGTAACTGGAAAAACATGTCATAGTACCAATAACCGACTCAGTAATTTATGTAGAATACACCATTCTGCCATCTTTGCAAAGATCTACACTAAAACTGACAGTAGGTAGCAAGATAAAACTTTCTCTTTTAATACATTCATTCCCTGAAATACAATCCTATTTTGATTTGATGGGGTTTGGAACCAGCAAATGATACCATATATTCCCTGGGTGTGGGGTGAAAGGAATTTTCTCCAAGTATAATAACAACACCAAGAACATTTTGTTTAACAATACCTTGATATGTAGAACTCTTTTTGTCTTTTTTTTTTTCTCTATCGCGATATGTAGAGAAAGTATATAGTGTCCATTACGTGTAAATGGATTTAGAAGAAATCCACTGGCTTAAAAACATAAAGGTTATGCCTAGAAGTTTTCTTAACTGGCAGTGTTGTCTGTGAACATCCAGGGTTCACTTGATTCTCTCCAAAGTTTTCCTTTTCATGTACACAAGAGGGACAGAATCCTCTTGATTCCCTAGTGGGTATGAATCAGAGACAGAGGTTTTGGAGAAAGCGGGATTAAGGCACATCTATCTTGGCAGTGTAGCACGTAACAGAACTTTAATCAACATCGCTTTTTCCTCTTCAGAGGAGCATATACAGGGTACCTGCCTGCTCTGAGATGTATCAAAATGACATCTGATCACCTTGACTTTTTCAGGTTATGGTGTCTGGGGATCAGAAGCATCCATTCCTTTGCCTGTCTCCCGAACACAAACATATTTTCATTGAATAATAAAAGACGTAATAGAAGTAGAAGCTTTTTTTTTTTTTGCAAGAATACCTCATTAATTTCTATTACATACATAAACAGGAACATTAATGTGGCTTGGTGGGTTAAACAAATAAACTTTTGCTTAAAACATTAACATGGTTTTACAGAAATTTCAATACGTAATTCTATTACCATTGGAGAGAAAAATAATATGATTGTACTTGATGTTTTTCATGAATATTCATCCACAGAAGTAACAAACACAGAGATAAATAATTTAAAATTGGAACAAAACAAATTTATTAATGCATTTTTTAAGGAATTCTATGTTTTTAATGTAGTGTACCTATTCTAAGTGACTGATCTCCACATTTCTATTGCAGGATATTTCTGCTTTATGACGCCTCATTTTGGGGATATGATGTAATGCAAATTGAAGTATTAAGTTTTGACATAATTCATATAAGTATTTTCTGAATGATGGGTCTGAAAGAAAGCATATCTGCTCATCAACTGAAGTAGGCTGTATTTATAAAATCCAAAACCATAAACATGATGAGTTTTAGGCATATACTTTGAAGCTGAAGAGAGGATAGAGCTGGCTTTTAGGCTAGATATTTGCTATACAGGCCAATGGTTCACTCAAGCCACCTACAAATAGATGTTTTCAAAGAAAAATTAAATCAGGCTGTTACTCAAATTCAAGATGGCTGTATATTTCCACAGAATATTAAAGAATAGGGCAAAAGAGGGTGCCATTAAGAAATTCTTTCAATGAATGCTTAGTGCATGTGGGCCATTTATGAAATTATTTCCACTGTGTGTAAAGACATAGTCAGAAGATAAATCAGTATTTCATTTATTAACTATTAGTAGAAGTCTGTTACTAATCGAAACAGATGTACTGAGGAAACATAACTGAAGATAACTTCAATGAGGACATTGCTTATGAAATTCAGATTACTTTTTGCCATTTAACCAAAGCAGAAACATTTTCAAGATCAAGCCATGGTTGCATGTGTGTAGCCATTTGATCTAATAGATAGAATGCCACCAGCTGTCTGTTAACATTATCCTTCAAAAGTCACTGCAATGAAGCTTCTACAATTCCTTTCTAATAAGAAATAAATCTAATAGGAAACAAGTCGTAACTTCCAGTGAATTACTTGACCTCTCTGTAAGAGTTCCTACATTTGTTACCTTTTTGCTATTTGTTTCTTGAAAAGAACAAGAAACAGCTGATCTTCAGTTTGGTCTTCTCTGGGAAGAAGGTTGATGTCAATAGAATATGTGCTGTTTAGTAAAATTGTGTTTCACTAATAATTCATAAATGACAAAATTTCAGTAATTCAGGAGAAATCTAAGACGTATTTTACTGTTGACTCGATTGGCATTAATGTCAGGTCTAGAAGTTAACAGGTTTAGCTTCAAAATTATGTAAAACTCTGCTGACTGGCCACATAGGTGCTAGCTGTTCTTGCACTTATCGGCAAAATAATAGTTGTTCTGCAGCTGAAAAAGAAATTTCCTAATTGTTTTTTATTGATTTCTGGGCTTAGAAGAGTTAAACATCATAAAGAACTGACTTGTTTTAAAATCATGAGCAAAATGATTTACAGACCTTAATAAATATTTACGTCTCTATTTAAATTTGTCATAAAAACACTCAAGTAAATAAGACGAATAAATGGTGTAGCATAAATTAGATGCTAAAAATTCTTCTATGTTCAGTCATTAAAATGACACTGATGCATCTATCTATCTATCTATATATATATATACACACATATGCAGACATTATTAATACCATGCATGTTTTTATTACTTGATTTTGATAAACTGCTATTTGATTCTATTCAAAGCTCTTGCTATTTACTCAACTTGAAACACGCATTACCAACTTGAATAGTTTTTCTGTGTCATTTGGCATATTTTTAATTAGTAAAATCTATCTACCTATAGCAAAATCTACTATCTCCCCATGTAGTTTTGGATAAATATTATTTGTTAAAGTTCAGAAAATCTTTGTTTATCTTAGACCTTGAACAGCGTTTGTGGTATGGGAAATCAAAATTCAGGTTACTCCCACCTGGAGCAAAAGCAAAAACCCACCTTAGGAGTGACCAGGACATTAATGACTAAACTGTCTCATGTCCACAATGGGTAGTTGGCTTTGACTACAATAATACTGTGAAACTGCAAAGGAATTTTTTCAGTTTATTAACTTCAAAACTCCTTCTTCTGATAGAGGTTTCATTGACATGGATAATTTCTGGATGAAAGAAAATAATATATCTAAATTCTTGACTAACTATACTTAGTATCACATGAATTCTGATCCTATGTTTGCCATTTATCTAATAGGTAACTGATGGGTTGCTGCATTTTTCTCTCCTCTTTCTCTTCCTTGTGTTTTGTTCTTTCCAGTATAAGAGTCAATGTCCCTTAGCATTTAGTTAGTGATTATTGATTTGAGATCTTTGCTAGAATCCTTCAGAGTTGCAGTATTATGAACTCCATCAGAAATACAGCTTTACATCTCTAGCATAGCAGATTTCATCTTTGTTAAAAGAATTTTCAAGCAGGAAGATTTTATAAAAGATAAAAAAATAAAGGGAATCTTCTTCATTTCATACCATCTTTCATATAATCTGCTTAGTGGTACCTCCTATTCCTTTCTTGAGTCCTTACTCAATAAAAGAGGCTAAAGCTGCTACAACTGCTGGCTCACCTTTTGCTTCTACAAAGCAATGTATTTTGTATTCTGTTATAAGAATATGACTACACAGCAAAGAAAAATTCTGACTAACTCTGAGGCAGATACAGCCTTCCATGTTACACCTTCGTCAGGTGGTCACATAGAAGAGCCTTCTGCTGTTCACATTCAGCAGCTTTTCATGTGCTAGCTAGCAGCTCAGATGTGGACTATGTTATCACCCACTACCTATACCAAGACATACAAAACCAATTAGTTACCACAGGTGAGATGGAATGATTATCATCACATGTGTACTTCATGCAAAAACAAAATATCATAATCATGATAGTTTACCTAAAAATACATTAAGTAAATTTAACTATCTGCAATATATATGAGCAGTAAGAATGGCTGCTGAGAAGTGAAAATAAGGCAGGAGCAAGTAGTGACAGAAGGACAATGCCTGTAAGGTCAAGGGCAGAGTTCTTGACAACATCCAAATGCAGAGCAAAGCAGGACTGGTGACAATTTGGTGCCAATCAGTTCTATAGAGACAGAGTAGATCCAATGTCAAGCCTCAAAATAGTTCAGCTGTCTATGTCAATTCGGACTGACAGAGCACATGATCAGGCACACCTTCAATATAGCTCAGGCAAGTCCCAAGAATAATGGTCTGAGCTTGAGAGCAGCTCCTGCAGTGAGTGAGCACCTCCTGCCTCTTTCCCACATAACAATTTCTTAGCAGCAAGAGTCCAGTGTAGAGTGCTGTGCTGTATCAGAGGTGTCTTGATGAATAACCAATTTAATTGCCTAAAATGGTCCTGACAATTGGTTTTCCCAATCCCAGAGTCCTTTTGCCAGGGTTTTAAACAGAACTGTCTTGTCAAAATTAAACAGAACTCAGGCAAAATAGTATTTAATTAGATAGGTAGCTAGCTAAAAAATATTTTAAATTGTGTATTTTATAGCCAAGGCCTCACATCTCATATGTGGCTTTTCAAATAATCTCAGTAATCTTGTTCTTCCAGTTAAAGCTTTGTACATGGTCTGTAAATGAAAGGAAGATAGAGGAGAGAGGATGATGAAGATGCTGAAAGATAGTCAAGCAAATGTGATAGAATATCTAAAATTTGTGTGCAATGAATATTTAGTTAATACTGACTTTAGTGAAAAGCAAACCCATTTTGTAATCTCCAAATAGGACCCTACATCTATTTTTTCTCTCTGTTCTCTTTAATCATGGATCAAAATATTTAATCTAAAATGCATCCAGGGTACTTCTTTCTAATCGTTAAGTAATTTCAGTAAAATCTGTTGGTAGAAACAGAGGTTTAGAATCTTGAGCTGCTTGGAAATATGCTTGTTGTTTTTATCCATAGCTGACATGCTAGGGAAGAAGAGCAATTTTGTTTACTCCCAGGTGGTTTAAATTTGATTTGAACTCATAGCTGAGTTTAAGCTGATGAACAGCTTTTTATTGAACATGAATAAATTGAGAAATTCAGATTAGTCAGCCACTTTTTTGTCGTAATTTAAATTCTGAAGAAGATGCATTTAGCAAAAATAGAGCAGAAAGGTGTGTGCAATTGATGAATTGTACCTGATGACTAGCTGACTTAATAAAATCCGTAATGAATTTACTGCTGTTCTAGGTCTTTTCAGTATTAGTGTTCCTATGAAAAAGGATTTGTACAAAACAAAGTGAAAGTAACTGACATAAAATATAAAAATTAATGTATGAACAAACTCATATGCAGACCAATATAAAGAGGTACCTTCCTGTATGTAAACATGCACAGCAGCTTTTCCTCACAGACTATCCTGTAACAAATGTTTTGTTCATGTATAAAAAAGAAAAATCTCAACTGACACGGTCTTTTGATAACTAATATGCTCTTTTGAGCGCCTTGTCAGCATTCAGTTCAACTTCAAAGTCTGAAAACGTTTCTTACAAAAAAGGAGGAAACTTGAGCAATCCCTTCAGGAATCAAGTAGAATTACCTAAGCATAAAAAAACCTGAAGATGACTGTCTGTTGATTGGTAAGATAAGTCAAAATTAAAGTTAATACCAAGTTTCAGTTACGTCCTTTTATTCCTCACAAAATGCTCAGTATTATTCAATTTCTGAAGAAACATTTTTGTGTAGATTTTTATATATGTATATAGATGTAAACTTGCATAAATATAAATATGTATGTATGTTTATGCTTGTTTGGAAATGCTTTGAGACAAAAAGATAAAATGGCTGCATATTATTACTTCAATCTGCCCAGGCACCTACATAGCAGTAACATTTCCTTCTCATAAGAATGACAATCACACAGATTGTGTGATTCTGCTGTCTGGACAAAGATGGAGAAGACTAAAGTGCCATAGTTTAAACTGGCAGGCAGCTAAACACCACACAGTTGCTCATTCAGTAGTGGGATGGGGAGTAGAATTGTTACCAACAAAAAAAAAAAAAATTGTAGGCTGAGATTAAGACAGTTTAATAAGACAGAAAAGGAAGGGAACATAGTAATAATAGCAATATTAATATTAATAATAATAACAACAACAAGAAGAATAGTAACAATAATAACCAAAACAAAGGATTCATCCTGCAGCTGCTTACCACCTGTTCTGATGGATGCCCAGCCAGTTCCTCAGCAGCCCCCCCACCAGGTTTTCTCATCGTTTATATGCTGAGCATGACACTATATGCTGTGTAATATCCCTGTGGTCTGTTGGGGTCATCTGTCCTGGTCATGTCTCCTCCCAGCTTTTTGTGTTCTCCCAGTCTCTTTTTTGGAGGGTTGTTCTGAGTAGCTGGGAAGCCCTTGTCTTATGGTAAGCACTATTTGTCAGCAAGTCAAACATCAGTGCGTTATCAACATTATTCTCATCCTAAATGTGAAATGCAGCTCTATACCAGCTAGTAGGAAGAAAGTTAAATCTATCCAGGCAAATACAGGACACCAAGAGAGGAAATATTGGAAAGACTCCCCTTATATTTAGTGGAAAGTGGTTAGATGCCAAAAGTTTGGCTTTTGGAGAATTGGTGGTGGACCATTACACCAAGTCCTGTAAAAACAGACTAAGCTGATACTATCTTGGTTCATTAAAGGATGAAGATCTGGGGCAGATTTGTGTGTGTGTGTGTGTGTGTGTGTGTGTTTGTCTATTCAATATATGAAAAATTCTCTGTACTGAAAAAGAATCGAATCTTGAAAAAATTTAGCTTAACAATTTCCAAATTTCAGGAAACAGCAGCTTAACAGTTGAGAGTGCTTTCTTATGTAGATTTTCCCTAACATTTATTTAAATGTTTGCATTAAATTCTTATAAACAGTGACTACCTTTGTAATTAATAATTGCCTATTTTATATATCAGTGTTATATGCTGATATGTTATATGCTTTTATAATTTCTTTATTTTGTATATGGAAATATTCCCAGAAGTTGGACAAATCTTAAAATAAGATGAAAAAAGTCTGCAAAGTACTCATAGGAGTTTTGTAAACCCAAGAGATAACTGTGGCCATCCAATAAATAGTACCATCTGTTTTCTATTTAGTTAATGCATTTATAAATTCTTCTGATTTCTTATTATTTGGTAGTTAGTAATAAATTATTACAACATTTAATTTAAAAAAACACTTGCGTTTATGCATTCATTTAGGAAACTAATCTTTCAACCTCTGACTGCATAGCTAATCAGTGTGATAGGCAAATTTTCATTTGCAAGGATTACATGGAAATCGATTTATTTACATCCATAGTCCACTAATCTGTTTATGAAGTTGTTCATGCATCATAATAAAGTGATAAATTGATATCTTTAAGCTGTTTCTAAAGTTGAAGATGTGTCAGCTCTATTTCTAAGTACACTTGCTTTTCCTTCCGTGTTTTCTCATAAACAGAGTGGTGCACCTCTTTAGAAGATCATGGTCCTCAAATGAACAGAATGCATTTGGGGCATTATTTGCTGATATGATAATGTGGTTTTTTAAATACTCTTGTCAATGAAAATACAAAATTGACAAGAGGTAGAATTAATCTGGAGGGTTGTACAACTATTTTGAGGTAAGTTTGGATTAGTTTACTGTTAGCAACTAATGTAAGCAAGTTGGTGCAGTGACACCCTTTGCAAGCTGTCTAACTAAAGATCCAGTTGAGAAAAGTGTGATTGGAACTCACATAATTACCAAACACTTCTTCATAGTTCTGTTTTGTGCTCCTAGACACAGGAAAATCTGACATTTACCTATGGAAATTTTTGAATAGTATTCAATTGGGAAAAGAATGGTAATTACATGATGAGTGATATTTTGCACTGAGAAATAAAAAAAAAGTTGTATTTGACCTTCTGCCTCTTTCCTAGCTTAGGTAAATTTTGTGCAAAAGCCGTTGGACACCTGCTTATGCATGTAGTACTGAAAAGAGTTGAAACAGAAAGGTACAAGAGCATGTATTTATGCCCCATGCATTGTAATAAGAATCCAGCCATAATGTTGAATACATCTAAAAATTACCATGAGATTACCCTCCTTTATAAATAAGGTAGAATTAAATTATTTCTGTAATAAACGCACAACAGACACAAACAAGTACAAACTTAATGTCCCACTGAGAAAAACCAGAAAAGGGTGTTGCAGTATTAGGAAGGTGTTTTATTTGAGTTGATACTTCTGGAATATTTCTTTATATTCACGTTCTTCTTTTGTTTGTATTGGTAGGCTAAGCGAGACCACTAAGTGCATACTTGTGTGATGTAATTAACTAAAGGTACACATATGGTTTCAATATAATTTTTTTAAAAAATTAGTTAATTACAAATAAATTATGCTAACTAAATGTATTAGTTTTACTGTGTAGTATTAATATATTAAATAGTTAAGTTCCATCTATGTTTTAAAATTTTATCTTGGACTATGAAAGAAAGATTTTTCTTTAATTATCTATTTTTCTTTATTGTTCAGCACATGGCAGTAGCCTTATACCCAATTTACTTAGTATTTCTTCTTTTTTCTTGTTAGAGATTTTTCTCTTCAGTATGTGAATATGAACATTATTCATGGATTTGTTACAGCTTAAGATAGAGTTTGAATATGCTCAAATTGTATAAATTTCTGGTGTGGAAAGAGAATTATAAATC
>VZSE01014926.1:756208-790452 GCA_013398275.1 Promerops cafer
GAACACCCATCACAAAAGACCAGCAAAAAAAAAAAAAAAAAAAAAAAAAAAAACCAAACCAAAAAAGGAATAGTTTCAAATATAAAGATAAATTCTTAAAAAATCTAAATAAGATCTATTTCTATTAAGAAAATTAAAATACTAGAAAATAATAATAATTAAAAAAAAACCCAAACCAAACCAAACCAAAAAACCCCCACAAATCCAAAAACCCAGCCTTTAAATTCTGCATGAGCAGGAGGTCTTATGAATAGGATATTTTCCTAGAGCAATTGTAAACTTCACTGCAGTATGAGGATAAATTGTTGATTATATTTCTCTTCTTTTTGGGTTAAAAGTGGAATGCAATTATTTTTTTTCTTTTTCAAAGAACAGTCTGTGCTTTTTAAAATAACCTTTAATCTTAATTTTTATTGCATTGTTAATGTTTTCCACAATCTCTTTTTGCAATTCTTTTTTTCCTTTCTCTCTATATTTTGACAGTAGGTCAAGTGTTTTGAAATACTTATCTTTTCTTTTTTATTTTTGAATTGTCTGTGTCTTCCTGAAGTCTCTCATCTTTGGAAAATCTACAGATTCCTCTTCTCCTTTCTAAGGGAGAGAAAGAGTGTACAGCTTTTATATCACAATTGTATCATCTATATGAATATTACATTTTGTATAAGATTTGCAATGGGAATGACTATTTCTTCTCAGATATTCAGACCACTTCATTTCACATTATTCAGTGATTTAGATCAAATCCATCCATGGCTTTTAAAGAGAAGTAGAATTATTTTGGCTGATTTGTTGTCCTGTAGTAGTTTATTGCCCAAAGGAAGAAGAAAGGACAGCAATAACTGTCAATCCACTGCAGTTTTTATTGAAGTTTAATTTATATTACCACGTTTCAAAGAATTATTTTCTTGTGGAATGGTAATTTTATTTGCCTTATTTTGTATAACATGCAAATTGTGCCTAATAAGCCGACTATATATAAACATTTCCTTTTTCCTGCATCTAATAGTTCTGTCAAGGAATCCCTGTCTTCTTGTATTTTTTTGAGGTATTAAAATATTTTACCCAGAAAAATAGTTGTTCAAGCATCTATTTTCTCAGCTTTTATGTCATCACCCTCTAATACAAAGTATTGGCTACACAGAAGCAGATTAAGAGTAAATTGGATGAACTTTTTCTCCAGTCTTTGTGAATACAATTTGAGAGTCAGAGATAACTAGGGATAGGACATGCTTATGTATGGGTCTAATAAGAGTCTGAACATCACACCTATCTCTGAAAATAAGCAAGTAAGAATAATGTTTAAAATTAATACCTTTGTTTAAATTATTTTCTGACTCCTCAATGGTACAGGATAATCTTAGACAGGTGTGCAGATATAAATAATATGACAAAGCCAGTTCATCTTGCAGTGAACATAATCCAGGGTTAATTTCCTCTTTGCCATCCTAATCTGACTTTAAAGCAGTTCAGAAGTCTAGTCTTACTCAAACAAATATCTGTATTAAAATGTCATGCTTACATTTAAGTTTAGACATATTTTTCATATTTATCCATAATGCTATATGCACTTCTGGTTTTAGTTTTGTTTTGTTTTGTTTTTTTCACTTAGCATGCCATAATAATCCCACCTCTTCATTTTGATATTTCTTTCCAAGTTTTTTACCAGCATTTTGTTTACATTACATATCTTCTATGAAAACAGATGTTATACTTCTTACCTAGTTTTAGTCTTTCAATGATACTCTTAATTAGTTTCATTATAATAGTCAGCTAAAGTCCATTACATATTTTTCTATCTTTAACTCATGAAGTGGTAGCACTGCTACAAGAATGATTATCGAGAAAAGGACAGTTTGCAATTTTCTTAAACATCTATGTCTAAGTTTTCTAGTTCTGTGATTTTAGCTTTCTTTTTCTCTTTTTGCGTACTATAAGCTACATTTAAATACAGTGGAATCTTTATGTCTTTGGGTTCTCATCTAACAGGTAATCCATTTTTTGTATCATGCTTTCATACACTTAATTAATTATTTCATTTATTGATTTATGCTGTTAGTTTGCTTTTGGTTTTTGTGCTTTTTAAAATCATATTCAGAATTTCAAACTGGATCAGCTCTAGGGTTACTCTTTGTATCATGTTATTTACATGTAGGCTTTGTGTCAGTTGATGAGAAATGCTTCAGCACCTGAACTGAAGGTAATCACTTGTTGCTGTGATACTTCTAAAGCCTCTTCTATTCCTTTACTGTGTGAGCTGTCTTTGACATCAGTTGAACTTCTATTACAGTAATTATCTGATTCGATTTTAGTCCAGTCACATTGCTGCCTGAAAGGCTTAATTTACTTAGTCAAATAACTTGAGCTTGTAGGTTAGCAATGTAAAGACTTAATATAATATGAAACAGACCATAAAAATATTAAGATTACTTAAAAGATTGTGCAAGAAATCCCCAAAAGATTAGCATACTTGATAAAGATACGACCTTCAGAACAATATTTTTTCATAGGAAATATATTGAACGTATATAAACCTTCATAAGGAACATCTACATTTTATTACCTGGGGAAGCATCACCTTGTTCTTCCACTTAGTATGGATTTGCACATAACCAGTATATATGTGTTTGGAAGGCCTGTGTGAGGATTTCTGAGATTTACAAGAGAGTGAACTGCTTCCAACCTTTTTTTAAATGATACTGCTTTACTAATAAGCTCCCCCAAACAAGCAGTTTGACCTAGGCCGTATCCTTGCCACAACCCAAAATACAAGCTGTGAATGATTAGACTTCGAAATTATATTCAGTGAAGCATGCTTCTAGACAGAGAGAAACCAAAGTCAGCCCCAATTTTTTATGAAGCAAGGTAGAGAAATGTTCCTTTTCTGCTTATGAAATGTAAATGTGCAAAGGTGCTGAAAATAGCTTGAGAAAAGTGCAGATAGTAGGTCAGTACTGTTTCTTTGAATATATATAATTTCCATCATTATAGTGCATCTTAAGCCAGTTCTAGCTCTAAAAAATAAATGCTCAGCATTTATATATAGAAACTGCAGTCCTATCCATTTTATTTCTGTAAGTGATGTCATTAAATCAATGGTGGAAGTCACACAAGGTAAGCACGTATGGCCCTTTGTGTGTCTTTTTAAAAAGATGCACATTTATCAGAGAGATTCATTATTAAAATGTGATGGTGGAGACATAAATCAGTGCTGGTTTTTAAAGGTTAGATCAGTTATATGGGTCTTCAAAGCATGTGCTGTTTTTATCATAATTAAGAGCACTTCTTAACAAGATAATCTTTTTTCTGCTTTAAATGCATATTTTAATGTTGGGTCTGACTTTATGGCTCCTGTATCCTATAAAAAGAGCTCTCTGGAGGATGAGTTTCTTCCGTCATGGAAACTTTTGAGTTTTCAGGAGTTTTGCTGCCTAAACAAAACTCATTGACTATTTTTGGGAGACTGAAATATGTAGAATTGAACTAATTCTTGTACTGATTCCCTGCTCAACAGAACAGTAAATAATCATATTGACATAAAGCCTATTTTGGCATCTTATAAAATAAATAAGGTAAAATAATTGGTAAAATGCTTCATATTGGCAGTACTGCTGAAATACAGAGTAACCCTAGGAATCCCCAGCATCTTTTCCTAGGATAAGACAATCTTGAGACAAACTTTTATGAAAATTAAATGAACATGAATTCAAAGAAATCAAAATAGAATGGATACAAATGACTATTTTTAGTTTTGCTCATTAAAAAAAATAGACGTCTACATAGTTAAAACAACAAAACAAAATAAATAATAAATTAACAAAGTAATTAAGACAATTTTTTTCTAGCTATGAGGTAGAGAGAATGGAGTACTAGAGAGAAAGGATGAAATACATGTGAATATTAAATGGAGAAAAAAATCAATAAAAACCACAGGAAACTTACTGTAGGAAGTAACATATTGTCCATGAATGGATTTCACATAGAATAAAAAGAATCACAGAATCACACAGTTGTTACATTTGGAAGGGACCTCTGGAGATATCTAGTCTAAATCTGCTGCAAAAGAGAATCAGCTAAAGTGGGTTACATAGGAACACATCCAGGTGGGCTTTGAACGTCTCCAGAAGGGGAAAGTCCATGACCTCCCCAGGCAGCTGTTCCAGTGCCAGCGTACCATTCTCCATGTAAAGGAGTTCTTCCTCATGTTGACGTAGAACTTGTATTTCAATTTATGGCCACTGCTACTCCTTCTGTTGCTGGGCACCACTGAAAATAGTCTGGCACCATCCCATGGTCACTTGCCTTTGAGATATTTATAAGCACTAGTGAGATCCCCTCTCAGTCTTCTCCAGACTAAAAAGTCCCAGTCTCTCCCCATAAGAGAGAAGCTCCAGACCCCTGATCATCCTGGTGGGTCTCCACTGGACCCTCTCCAGTAGCTCCTTGTCTCTCTCATGCTGAGGAGGCCAGAACTGGACACAGCACTCCAGGTGTGGCCTCACTAGGGCTGAGAATGGGGGGAGGATCACCTCCCTCGACCTGCTGGCCACTCTTCCCAGTGCACCCCAGGATGCCACTGGCCCTCCTGGCCACGGGGGCACTGATGGCTCAGGGACAACTTGTGATCCACCAGGAGTCCCAGGTCCTTTTTCAGAGCTGCTCTGTAGGAGGTCAGCCCCAGCCTGTGCTGGCTCTTGGGGCTGTTCCTCCCCAGGTGCAGGACCCAGCACTTGCCCTTGTTGAGCCTCATCAGGTTTCTCTCTGCCCAACCCTCCAGCTGATCGAGGTCCCAGGGAATGGCAGCAGGGCTTTCAGGTGGATCAGCCACTGGCCCCAGTTTAGTGTCACCAGCAAACCTTTTGAGGGTGCAATTGATCCCTTCCTCCAGATAATTTGATAAAAGTGATAAATGTTTGATAAAGGAAACATAGAAAAATTCTGGAACAGTATTCTAATGAAATGTAGTGCAATCCAAAACCCACCTAGGGGTTAAGATGATAATATTTTTTTAATTATTCTATTTTGTTGTTGCTTTTGATTCTAGAGGATTGACCTTTTAAAGCAAAGATCATTGGCAGTCTAACTTATTTTGTTTTAATTCAATTTTTTTTTTTCCTGATTTATTTCCCCATTTGGATTTGATATTGTCCCATGGTATCCAATTAATTTTTCCATTTGAAATTCACAGTCATTAAGACATATTCCTGAGCATATACATGTTCCACTTCAACAAGGTTTTCAGCAAGACCTAGCAAAATATTGACTCCTCTTGCTTTTTAAGTTAAATTTTAATACTGAATATAATAAAACTAATAGAATTACTTATTATTAAATTCTTCAAATTTTAAATATTGACCCCTTCACCTCTCAATACCAGTGCTTCCTTGAATTTTATTTTTTTAAACAATTTGTTTTTATTTTCTCTTACAAAGAAAATCTCATCAACTGTAACCTCAGCCTGCAGCATATATTGACAGATTATAATCAGTTTTCAGAAGAATACCTGAATGGTACTTTTCCTAGAGCAAACCAGTCATATATATTTGGACAATAATACAGGGGTTTTAATCCTCTGGAAACAGTAGTTGTGAGGTATGGAAGGACTTTAAGTGGCTATATCTAAAATGGATCATTGCTCTAAAGCATTGTATTTTTTTATATGAAGGTATTATTTAGACATACTTGCAATTTGTCATAAATGACTGAAAAAGGTGCCAATAAGAATTTCAGATAAATCATTCTCACAGTTTTCACTTTCGTATGTAGGCAAAAGGCGTCTATTAGAGGTGAAACATGATCTCATACCAGTCTGAGCCTATTGATTCTTTTCCCATTACTGTAACTTTAAACAGATAAAACTAAATCATAATTGCTATGTTGGATGCATCACTGCATATATCATCGATAAACTAATGTATACTCTGTTTAAAAATGAAATTTTAATTCAAGTATACTTCTTGTTAGTCAAGTTGCATGCATCTGGGCCCCAATATCAAAAACCAGTCTGATCTGTTTGAGGTACAATTCAATTTCAGGATGAAAATAAAAATGAGAAGCCTCCAATTTGATCAAATTGAAAACAAAAAACAACCAAAAAAAAAAAAGGATGATTGTTGGAAACTAAATTTTTTTGATTCTCAGCTTGAAGGAAAGATGAATTGATTTAAGACATCAGCAAATTTCTGTAGGATTTTAAGAAAACATGTTTCCTGATTGAAGACATACATTTTTTGTGACATAAAGAAGTGTGAGGTGAATTAATATTTTAGACCTCATGATGCAGAAGCATAATAGAATATAATTTTTCTTTACATAATGGAAATTGTAATAGAAGGCCCCAGGATTACACTATAGAGCAGATCTGGCTTGACGCATTCTAGTGACATACATATTTACAGATGCAGGCAACTGCTAACAAAACCCTCAAAATCATTGATTGCTGAGCAATATACTGAAAGGCTTAGTATTGGATGTTACAAAACAGAACTGAATGTCTAATTTTAAGGAATTTGCTTCAGCTATCACTAAGGAAAGCAACAAAGGCAACAAACGGGTTGAGAGTCAGGAAATGAGAAATGAGAACTAATTTTCCATCAGTAAGCGTTTATATGCATTGGAGTTCCACATATATGCAAGTACGGCCGGTCACAGAAAGATATATTGCGGATATGAAATTGACTTAGTGAGAGATTAGAGACTGATTTAGTGCCTGAAATGTGGCCTGACTGCTCAAGGCATGATTGTGCTAGATTGTTACAAGGAGTGAAGCTGCAGAACATAATAGCAAGGGTAATCAGTAAGTCTGAGCTTTAGTAGAACTTTAATATCAGCCTTTATTTTTTGACGTAGGCCTTGAAATTAATTAGAATATTTGTCTGGTGAAAATTACAGTATCTTAGATTGTATATGGTATGTGGATGCTGGTGTTCACACTAAAAAGATGTATCTATTTGCACAGAAATTTTACTATTTCTTCTGTATTTAGTATGTGATTATTTGAATATAAACTCATTACTGTTTAATATTGAAGTGAAAATACAGCTGAAGCATAGTATTTTAGAAACTGGACTATACTTTGCAATAAATCAGGCTTGCTCATTCTTCTTAATGTAAAGAAGTTAGAATCATAGAATGTCAAGCATTGGAAGGGACCTTAAAAATCATCAAATCCAAACCCTCCTGTCATGGGCAGGGACACCTTTCAGTAGGCCAGATTGCTAAAGACCTTACCCAACCTGGCTGTGAACATTGCCAGGACTGGGGCATCCTCCTTTGGCAATGTGATTCACTGTCACACCACCCTCACAGTAAAAAATTTCCATTCTAATAGACAACCTAAACATCCATGATAATGAAGACATAATAAAAAATTGTGACACTTTTTATGGAAGTGGAATTGGCTTGAAAGCTTTCACTGCTAGTTGTCAAAATATTTTTTAAGTTCTCAAGCATTGAAAATTAGCTAACTGTCATCAATCTGCTGCAGTAAGACCTATTATTTTAATTTCTTACTGAAGTTCTGTTGAGAAATCAGCTATAGAAACTGTTGTTTTATGTAAACAAAACATAGTTATAGGTGTCTCCTCTAATATGACAAGAATGACTAATATCAGAAATTCAAAATTAGATTTAGGTATCTTTTTATCTTGAGACATTGCCTATTATAGAAGGCAAAATTCAGGTTTTCCATTAATGGATTTGTTTCTGATAGAATATGAAATATTGTAAGTTCCCTTGACTGAAGTCAAGCAGGATCTCATGCCCTGAATAATGGAAATAAAAAGGCGGGGAAGAGAGGAATCCTAAATAATACGTGGAATGTGATACAAGCCTCAGCTCAGGAATCATCAACTCAGTTCACTGACAGGTCTGTCATATTCTTGCACAGTCATAGATTGATTAAAGTTGGAAAAGACCTCCAAGATCCAACCAGTCTGAATTTTCTGATCCGTTTGGCATCCTTCTGCCTGCAGTGTTCTGAGTCACACAGAAACTATACATTTGATCTCCTTGTTGGGATATATGTAGTCTGCATGTTTGCTTAACTACACCTAAGTACTAAGCTGTAGCTGAACCAATAAGATTTATCAGACCAAGTTGTGACGCACTGAGTCAGTCACACAGCACAGAAAAGTTGGAATCAATGTTTATTTAAAAATTTGTAACAAACAAATATGTAAATTGGTCTCATTACTAATATGTTGACTTAGGTCAATAAATATTTGAAGTCTTCTGGTAAAAGGCAGTCCTTTTCTGTTCCCAGAATTCTGTTCTTCCTGAAGTTGAAATATGAATAGAGTAAAAAATTATTAAGTGATTTGGAGATAATGATTATCTGTTCTTATGTTATATGTCTATCCAATTAAAATTCTGTTTATTTCAAAAGAACTTTGGGAAAACTTTCCTAAACTTATTGTTTATGTCATGACTCACTTTTTAAACACTGTATGAAATACCAGAACATTTTTTTCCTCCCCCTAAGAACCTTCTGGGAAATTGGCAGGGGTGCCTGTCTGAAGTGCCTGTATAGCAATGCATGTGGCATGGGGAAGAAACATGGTACATTAACAATCTGTGTAGAGTGGCAGAACTTTGATCTAGTTGGAATCACATTCATGCAGTGGAACAGCTTACATGATTAAAGTACTTCAACTGAGTTATTAGGGCTACTTTTTAGGATGGACAGAGCAAGAAGATAAGGAGGTATAGCTGCCCTTTATTTAAGAGAGCAGCTGAAATGGATGGAGTTTTTCCTGGAGATGGATGATGAATAAACTGAGAGCTTTTGGGTAACAGTGTAATAGTGGGTATCTATTGTAAACCACCTGACCAAGAAGAACAAGGTGAGACCTTCTACAGAGAGTTGGAAGGAGCCTCACATTAACAGGTCATGATCCTCATGGCAGACTTCAATCACACCAGTATCTGCTGGAACAGGGACAGCACAGCATGGCATAAAAAATACAGGACATTCCTGAAGTGACAATTTCCTGATTCAAGTGAGAAAGGAACCAGAATGTAGAAGTGCTTTGCTGGACTTCATAATCTCACACAAGGAAGGAGGTTAAGAATGTGAAAGTCAAAGACAGCCTTGAGATGGATGAGCCATTCCCATGAGATGGTGGAGTTCAGGACCCCAAGAGAAGGAAGCAGAACAAAAATCAAGTTACAACCCTGACTTCAAGAGAGCACAAACTGGCTTGAGTTTCAAGGCTCATCTTGAAACAGTCCCATTACATAAAGACTTGGTAGGAAGGAAGCCCCAAGAGAAATGGTTGATGTTCAGGAGTCACATCCTGCAAGCTCAGAGCAGTCTATCCCAACAAGCAGGAAAACAGGCAAAATATCTGGGGGATTGCATGTGGGAACAAGTTCCCGCAAAACTCAGACATAAAAAGAGAATATATGAAGGGTGGAAATGAGGACAGGTAACCTGGTAGGAATAAAAAGAGCATGGAGACATGCAGGTAGGAAAATCAAAGCCCAGAAAGAGTGTCTGATGAAATGGAGTTTGATGTCAAAGGCAAGAAAAAGGTATCTATAAATATATCAACAGGTAAAGAAAAACTAAGGAAAATATGGTCCTGCTGCTGAATGAGTTGGGAACCTTGCTGTAAAAGGACATGGAACAGGCTGAGGGTACTGAATGCCCCTTTCTGCAACCATCTTTACTAGCAAAGTTGGTCTTTAAAAATCCCAGATATCTAAAACCAGGGACAAAATCTGAAGTAGGAAAGTTATATAATTGGTCAAAGAAAAGCAGGCTAGGGAAAACTTGAACGGCCTGTACGTACATAACTCCATGGACATTGATGAGTTTTGCCCATGAGTCAGGCCTGACGTCACTAAAAACCTCTCTTGATTATCTTCAAAAGATCATGGTGATTATGAGAGATGTCTGAGGACTTCAGGAAATAAGTATCATTTCTATCTTCAAGAATTGTAAGAAGAAGGACCCAGAGAGCTACAGACCTCACCTTCATCGGTGGAAAGGATCCTGAAAATCATTTCCAGGCAATTGACCAAGAAGAAAACTACCAGAAGCAGTCAGTATGAATTTACCAAGAGGAAGTCATGCTTAACCAACTTGATAACCAATGTTGAAAGGACAGGTTTGGTAGATAAGGAGAGAACAGTGGATACTGTCTTCATAGATTTCACTGTCTTTTGACACAGCCTATTTCACCTGACATTTAAGAGACAGTTTCTTTTAGCAATTCTGTACAGAATGATGAGAACATTATTACCAGGCGGCAGAATAAGGGGATACCCTCCCATGATGTCTGCACAGACAAGTTGTTGATAAGTTTTGGAGGTGGGCAGTGAGATCATTTGAATAGACAAGGCCAGAACATGGTAGTGAGTGGAATAAAATCTTCTTGGAAACCAGTAACTAGTGATATACACTAGGGGCCAATCCTGTCTGACCCTGTTCAGTGTTCTTTTTAATTATCTGGAGAATGGGGGAGAGCGTAGCCTCAGCAGTTTTGTAGATGACACAGAACTGGCAGGGGTAACTGACAGACCAAAGGTTTGTGCTGTCATGAAGAGGGACCTCAACAGCCTGGAGAAATAGTCTGACACCAACTTAATGAAGTTAAGTGAAAATGGTGAAACTGGCACCTGGGAAGGAATAAGATCACACTGGGCTCATCCATCTGGGAAATGCTTTTAAAGAGAAGATTACGGAGGCATCCAAGTTGAACATGAGCTACCACTGGGCTCTTGAAACCAAGATGACCAACAGCTTCTTAGGGTGGGAGAAGGATTGTCAGCAGATCAAAACATGATCTTCCTTTTTACTGGGCACTGGTGGGATCATATGACTACTATATACCAGAACATTGTGTTCACTTTGGGGTTCCTCAGTATCAGAGAGCTACGGACATATTAGAGAGTTCAAAAAAGGCCAGAAAGATTATTTATGGGCTGGAGAAACTCCGATTAAGGAAGACTTAGAAAAACAGGACTGTTCAGCTTGGCACAGGGGAAAACTCAGGGTAATCTCTTCAATGTGTGCAAATATCTGAAGGTAGGGTGTAAGGAAATAAAATCAGGATCTTCTTGATGGTAGCCAATGACAGGGAAAGAGGCAATGGGCTCTGACTGAAACACAGTCCTGTCCACATTAGCAAAGCTTTCTTCTTACTTTGGGCTGACTGAACACCGGAATAGGTTGATCAGGGAGATTGTGGAGCCTCCATCCTTGGAACTAATGCAAAATCCCAAATATTCAGTAGTGCCCAGAGATGCCCAGTGGTCCCAGTAATGGGACATGAAGCAATGCACATTAACTGAAACACGGGAGCTTCCATCTGAACATCAGGGAACACTTTCTCAATGTCAGGGTTACGGAGAACTGGCACAAGGTGCACAGAGGGGTTGTGGATTCTCCATCGTTTGAGGTATCCAAGAGGTGCCTGGACAAGGTCCTTATCTTGTTTGAGGAGGTAGGTTAGACGAGATAACCCTTCCAAACGTAACTGTTCTGTGATACTGTGCTCTACAACATCAATATTGAAAGATACTAACCACCCCTGGCAGGTAAACAAAACTATATTAAGAAGCCATTCATCCAGTACTGGATACCTTGGAAAACATCTTCATGCACGGAACAAGGAGTCAAAATTACAGTAGAGGTGTTAGATAATTTTTTATGGAAGATAAGTGGATAAATTTAAATCTTCATTGTTAAACAATAGAATTTACTTCTTCCTTCATAGAAATCCATTTTTATGTCCAAAAAGAATGCCTACCTGCTAGTTTAAAATGTTTCTAAAATTATAATTATTTCTAAGTATGTTTATGTTCTAATGATTAAAAATCAATTTTTTAATAGTAGCAGTTTACATATAAGGTCATTACCTCTTTGTTGAACCAGGACACTTTTCTCTTCAAATCCACACAGCTCTAGAGAATACTAGTTTCAAAATAAATTTAAAAAAAAATTGAAAATCTTTAGAAGTTAAACTTATTTTGATAAAGGTAACAGAACTCCAGTTATGATAACCTAGAAAGATATATCTAATATTAATTTTGTTTTAACTGGTATTAAAATATAGTGCTGGACCAAAAACTACAGTGTACAATTTCAGTGTTCTCAATTCTAGCTACATTTTACAAATTGATCTAGAGATCAAACATAGCTTTTTCTGACTTAGCTGCTCATTATCAGTATTACTACCACATTGTCAATAACTGTCAATAATATAATCAAATTCAAAAAGCAGAATTGTAATATTAAGAAAAAAGGAACTAAGAAAAAATTTGATGACTTTTTGCCTGCCTTTGTCTCATTATACAGATGTTTTATGTATCAACTCAATTAAGGAATTTAACATGCTGTAAACCACTAAACATAATGTATTTTTAGATTCTATGCTTCATTCCTATTCAGTCAAGTTAGTAATTCGATATGAGGTCCTATCTTGCATCTCATTTTATCACGAATTGGATTACATAGTCTTCAAAGTAGAGAAATCTTTGATTATTGATATCATAAATTTTAACTCAGATGAAAGTACCCCACACCAGCTGTTTCTATTTAAGTCTCTTCTTGTGTTCACTTTCAAACTGTGAACAAATAGTCAGCTTGTTGAAGAGATGTTAGATTGGATCATGATGTTCTTAGAATTTTGTTTTCATGACTGTTAGGCCAATAGCCTTCAGAGAAATGGATAATTTTCCCTGAAATTACTTGACTTCATTATTGTATAGAACTACGTTTGTCAGTGTTTAGAAGACACTTCAGATTTTAGTGAGAAATGCATGAATAGATTCCAGGCAGACTAAGGTCCAATATCTTGTTACCTCCTCTGTAATTCTGCAATTCTGTGAATTGATCTCCTTTTGTTTAGTTTTTGTTTTGTTTTCAAATTTTAGAATTCTGCAAGAAGTAAAATGCCTGCCATTCAAGAAACCAATTTTGTAAGGGTATGAAAGTAATAGCACTTTAATGTGTGATTTTATCCTCAGTGAAACATTTATCAATAAATGATATTTATTGCTCTAAATAATATGCTTACTGGAAATCCTTTTAACTTCAGCTAGTCACACAGCATAAATTAAAATGTATAGAATTGCTGTCTAAATACACATGAAGTAAACATAGGAAAAGTTTCCTATTGCTCCTGTTGATACTGAACAATTTAGTTGAATTGTTTTACTTGTTCATGGAGACAGCAGGATAGATTCTTCTCCTAATGATATCTATGGTTTTTAAAACTGTGATTATTTTGTAACTGTAATAGAAGTAGGAATTTTTTTTTTTCAGAATTAGATCAAGGAAGATTTTTATCAACCTTTCAGTGTTGTCAGAATTTCAAATTAAAACAAAACTGCATGTAAGCCTGGGGAACATGATACATACCATGATTTTATTTCCACCTCTGAATTCAGACTACTGGGTTTTTGGGAAATTTTACTTTTCCTTCCCCCCACCCCACCCACCAAGGAATTTATTGTTAAATGTCAATTTCCATGTGTTCATACTTTGTTACAAGCAGATTCAAGCAATTCAAGCAACTAATCTTTTATGCATATGAAGATGAATCAAATCCTATTAATTGGTAGGGAGTCATATCAGACTGCACAGTTAACATTGTACCTGACTTCCTATATTACCTCACTTTTATATAGCTTCCTCTGATTTAATGGAGACAAAACCCTTAAACCTCAACAGGATTGTAAATAGGTTAATTTTTTACTAATTGCTTTTATGGCTGGAAGTAATCTGTAAGAGTGTTGCTCTGATTTTAAATCTATTCAGCACTCTTTAGATGCTTAGCATGCAGACAAGAAGAGACAGAGATCCTACTTTGTGCATCAAAGTTCTCTGAGAATACCTGTTAAATCAGGAAATCATGTATAGATACAAAGCAAGACAAGAAAGCAAATAAGCTTTTCCAACCATAATTCTACTTCTTAGTCTTTCCTGGATTTATTTGGTCAGACTCCGGTAGGAGGAACAGAAAGAATTTTTAACTCCCTTCCTTACCTCCTCCCTCATTCTTTCCAAATTGGGTACTCATTATCAATTCTGTTCACTTTCTGTGGTTGTCTTTTGTGTTTTTGCAAAGCAGGGATGTAAGGAGATTAGTTCTTGGTGAACAAGGAAGAAGGGAGGAGGTTCTGCTGTGAAATAGGTTTGTTAATTTCAAAGACTTATTGAGGTACTCTCATAAAGGACAATACATGTTCTTATTAAGAATATGTAAAAGTTATCCACCCAAGGGATTAGGAATATTTTGTGTTGTATGTTTTAACACAATCGCGAATCAGCTAAAGGTACAGGAGGTGTGACCACAAAAAATTACCCCATTGTGGTTAAAATTATGAAGATTTTTTGACACCCTAATTGCCTAAATTGCAGCAAGGATAACGGGGGCTAACAGTTACAGGGGTACTTTCAGTGTAAAGCCGCTGAAGATGTGCATCTTCACAAAGCATTAAATGACTATTGGCTGAATATAAATAGAAAGCATTCTGTATATCTGCATCTGTTTCTGTGGGAACAGTAGGAATGCTGAGTGCTGTGATTTGAACTAACGACGTTACCTGTACTACTGTGTGTGCAGAATGGATTATAAATGGTAGCAGAAGAAGATTCTCTTTTCTGAGTAACCACAAAGAATACTGAGAGACAAAAAGAACCCCAAACCCCAAACACCCAGGAAGTTATGGAAATATGTCTGCACATTTTGAAAATTTTGTTGGACATTTTAGGTATTGTATTGAACAATAGGTTTTTTTGTTGTTTGTTTGTTTTTTTTCTTTTCCTTGAGGTACAGAAGAGACAAAAAGGCAGTCTTGCAGTACGTACAGCTTTTAATTTTTTCAGTGACTTGCTAGGGACAATGAGCAGCTTGTGTTGTCTTGAGTTCAGGAAACATTTGCTGTTCAGGCAAGAGAAAAAAGCAAACAGTACTGATTTCTTCAGAAACAATGATCTTCCATTGATACCCTCAAAGAGTAATTAGTTCTTCTGGAAATTCTTCTATGGGAGTATCCAATTGATACATAGCGTTTTAGTGAACGTTTCTGACCCAAGTGTTCCCACTTGAAACTATGAAAATATCAGTGAGTTGTAAACAAAGTAGAGCTATTCATATCTACTTGTGTGAGTAAAGCCATGAAAAATCTGCCTGCTTAAATGCGTAGTGTCATGAAGAGAGGAAGCAGACTCTTATTTACCATAAAAAATTCAAACTCTCCAGAAACAAATACATTTTTTTTGAAACAAATACATTTATTTTATTCCAAAACTGATGTGTCAAGTGATCAGTTAAAACTGTTTAAGGTGTTTGAAACAATGTATCTTTTAAAAATAAACTTTCTAGTAGAAGTACTAATATTTCCCTGTGATCTTTAGAAACTAAATAATATCAGTTTGATTATATCCATGGGAAAAATACAGAAAATAAATATAGGTAGATTTTAGCAAGACCTGTGTGATTTTAGATATTTCACAAAAGCAGATACATGAGTATACACTTGGGCATTTTATTGGCTGTTAGGTAAATGTGAAAAAAATAATTACTAGTAAAATTAATGTGGGTTTTGTTGTGGGAATTTTTTCTTATAAATGCTATGCCAACAGGTATATATATAAAGTATGTGGATAGTAATAAAATGTTTAGGTGGTTCAAGATGAGAAGACACTTTACTTTGTGACAAAAATTTACATGTTGAGAAATTAGCAGCTAGTTCTGCTGATAAAACTGTCTCTACTATTGCAAGAAAATTGCATTTCTCACTAATAATTTTCATTATTTGTTTACAGCTGTAACTGTTGACGGTGAAATATGCTTTTTTTTGCCTTGCCAACACTCATAAATCTATGAAGAAAGAACTTCTCCTTAATTCTTCTGAAATACACTATATTTTTCAATATCACACATTTAAAAAAAAATTCCTTTAAGTGTCTCTACCATTAGCAAATATTTTATAATCTAGATTGTCTTTTTAGAAAAATCCTGGGCTAAATAAGAATAATAGTAAAACCACTGAAATCTGATATCCTCAATTCTGATATCCACCAACAATTTCAGTGTTGATTTGGCTAAATGAAGATTTAAATAAAGTGTAAGTGAATAATTAAATTAAGATCCTTGAGAAGTTTTTAGGACTCCTGAAATTTAAGATGTATGGACAGATCCTCATGCCAATATAAGAGTATACTAGATCAAGAAGATTGTTAAACAACCGAGGACAAAATAACTAACCTTTTCTCCAATGACTTTTTGATGAAATCACATTGTTGAGCTTGTTGTATTGTCTCAAGACTCAATGCACTTTTATCTTTAGAACAGCTAGAAAATTTTCTGAAAATAGCCCCTCCTCACAGAATTTCATATACACTCTAAGTCCGTAAGTCTAAGAAAAATTGAGACTGAGAATATTGTCACACAAAGGCTCAGAGTAGCTTCATAGCAGATACAGATAATTTTAAGTATAAATGAGAATGTTTTTGATGATAAAAGTACTTAGGAGAAACAGAACCACATAATAAAAAAATAAAGCATGTTCACCTTCAGTGCTGATGTCTTGTCTACTCACACTTGAAATAGTTTCACATCATCATATTCAGTCTAATGTTTGGGGGTTTTATTATCCTTGTACTTTATAAAGTCATGAGTGTCCTCTGATACTACTGAAGTGAATAGAGAATCTGTCCAATATTTAATGATCATACTTTTTTTCACAAAAATCATAATTTCAGGCTGTTTGTGACATGAGCTTGCTTACATTTCACTGTCAGTTTCAGGACAATCCAAAGGGGGAATTTCTTAGACATACAGCATTATGTTCTACAATGATGAATTTATAAACAACCTAAAGTTTTTCTTTTATTTTTTTTTTTTAAGGTAATTATTTGCTTTGAGTAAAGGAAATAAAAGGGAAAGAAAAATATAACTGATGCAAATGCTCTCTATAAAGATCCTGTACTATTTTAAAGATTGCATGTCAATTTAAAACAACAGTATCAAACTCTGTAAATGACAGCTATAGAGAAGATTGCAGTGCATGTGATATAAAGTTATGATTTCCTGTTTTTCTTTAGAAGAAAAGAAAAAATTATTGGAACTTATGATGAGGTGAAACAATTTGCTCTAAAGTGATTGTTCAAAGTATTGTCGGGCAATGTCACTTTTCAATTAGCAGAATCAAGGATGATACACTATTAGTGCTATCTCTGCGATGTAGCTTGGATACTGTGCTCATTATTAGAACATAGCTGTAAAATTCCTGAATATTTAGGTAGTAGAACATTTGCTGGAATAAATGCTAGACATTGGATGCAGGACTTGAAGAAATACTAAGGTTGGCTGCCAACAACAATAAAATGGAAGTAGATGTCCACTCCCTCAAGGGCAGGGAGGCCCTGCAGAGACAAATTAGAGTGATGGTCAATCACCAACCACCAGGTTGGATTCTACACCTGGGATGGGCAACCCTGCTTGTGTGGATAGACTGGGAAATGAGATGCTGAAGAGCAGCACTGAGGAAAGGACCTGTGGGTCTTGATTTTCAGAAAGTGGAACATGAGTCAGCAGTGCTCTGGCAGCCAGGGGTGCCACCCATGTCCTGCAAGGGCATCAGGGACAGCATCACCAGCCGGGCAAGGGAGGGGATTGTCCTGCTCTGCTCTGCACTGGGGCAGCCTCATCTTGAGTGCTGGGGGCAATTTTGGGTGCTATAATATAAAAAAGAAATTGAGCTGTTAGAGACCTTCCAGAGGACGGCCATGAGGATGGTGAAGAGTCTGGAGAGTCCCTTATGAGCAGCAGCTGATGTCACTTGGTTTATTCAACCTGGAGAGGATGAGACTGAGGGGAGACCTCACTGAAATCTTCAATGTCCTCATACAGGGAAGTGGACGGATAGACACTGATCTCTTTACTCTTGTAACCAATGACAGGTTCTAAGCGAATGGCATGAAGCTGAGTTGGGCGGTTTAGGTTAGATATTAGAAAAAGGCTCCTCACACAGGTAGTGTTTGTGCACTGGAACAGAGACATGGTCACAGCACCAGTGTGACAGAGCTCAAGAAGCATTTGGACAATGCTCTCAGACACATTATGGGATTCTTGGGGTGTGCTGTGTAGGGCCAGGAGCTGGGCGTCATGATCCTGATGGGCCCCTTCCAACTCAGTATATTCTATGATTCTGTGATTCTAAATAATCTAATTGCTCTTGGGTGCAATTTCTATGTGATCCTCTTTTTAATATAATATCTGAAAGTAGGCATTGGCTATATTTCAACTGTCTATAGACAGACTTAAGGTACATGTTAGCTCTCATCTGGAATTTATTTCAATTTTCCTTATATTCTTTATAGATTGAAGCACAAAGTAGTTTTACATTATTTTAGTGAACATACAAATGTATACATCTATGTTTTCTTTCTTTGTTTTACTTTTTTGTTTATTTTAGTTTGCATGCTCTTTTTTATAGAGTGGCAAAGGACCATAACATGACAAGATTGGTTTGGGATTTTTTATACAGACAATCACCACTGACATTAAAAATAACAACACAAGTGAAGCAGTTATAGCATAACTTTGCAAGCTGTAGATAACTGGAAAATTGTTCAATGTATCTATAATGTAAGTAGAAGATAGTTCAGAATTCCTATAATGTTCATATATGAGAAATAGGAATGATTTTGTAACAGTGAAGTTGGTAGAAGCTGAATAGTAAAACTGATACAGAAGAATGAAGATCACTATTAGAACATTTAGAGAAGGATTATGAAGTTTGGGATGTATAAGCAGTGTGGTGTCCCTTGAAAAAGGTAAAGAAAATTGCTGTTTCACTGGCAGTGCAGGAAGTGATTAAAATTTTTCAGTGTAACACAAGAATTGAATTGCTTGTTCTCAAGAAAAAAATGAATACAATAGAAAAGAGGGATTAAGGTACCCATATTTTTATATTATGGCTGTAGTACAATAGTGTGAAATCAGCAGTGCACCCCAGCAGCAAAGTCCAAAAAATATACTGAGCTTTATGAATAGAGGCATCAAGGGAACGGATTATATTCTTCTGCCTCACATTCATTAGACCATATCTGGATATTTCATTCAGTTTTGATCCCTAAAATATGTGAAGGACATAGACAGAGTGGAGCGGATTCAGGGACTGCAATTAGGATGATGAGCCCTGGAGCCCTTGCCCTGTGAGAAGAGGGTGTGGCACCAGGGCTGGTTCAGCTGGGAGATAGGATGGCTTCAGGGGTACTCAACAGTATTTTGCCAGCACCACTAGAAAGGGAAGAAGAGATGCAGTCAGGCTTTTCACAGTGGTGTGTGGCAGGAAAGTGAAAGGCAGTGAAACAAGCTTTAACATGAGAGGCTCAGGCTGGAAAGAAGGAGAAGCCTGTTCTCCAGGAAGACAGCCCAGCCATGAAACAGGTTGTCCAGAGGTATTATACCATTTCCATTCTTAGAGGTTTTCAAGACTCAGCTGGATAAAACTCTGAGCAAATTTATCTGAATTAAGGATCAACCCTGCTATGAACAGGAGGGTGAGCTGCAGACCTGCCAAAGTCTCTTCCAACTGAAATTATTTCATCATTCTGAGACCGTTAACTAAGAAAGTAAATCATCGTGGCTATTTTTGTTCTTCCATTATTCCCTTCACAAAGCAAATAATTTTATATTAAGCATTCTTTTTCTGGGTTTTCTGTGCTAGATATTCTCTACATTGACAAAGTAATCTTTGTAGATTTGTTCCAAGAACTTGTGTATTCTGGGCACATCACACATATTAGTAAGAAAAGGCAAGTATTTTTCACTTCATCCCGATGAAAAGAAGAAAAGCAGTTAAAATAGTTTAAGAAGCTGGAACAAATGGACAAAAAGGAATAAAGGAAGGGAAAAGGAATTACTATTGCAGGAGACTTAGAAGCTGTTAACCATCAGACTCCAATTCTGCTAATTTTACCAGGACTTCAGCATTTAATGCTGTATCATTTTTGCACTGCAGACACAAGTATAACAGAAAAGAACAGTAATGATAAAGGAAGAACTTCATTTTAATCTACCCTATAGGGACCAAATCCAGAGAAGAGTTCCTGTGCCACAAATGCAAGGTCAGTTTCTATCTACCAAGGGTCTTTCTTAGCCCAAGTTTTACTCAAACTGTCCAGACAAGTGAAAGTAATGTTCCTATGACCAAAAAAAAAAAAAAAAACCCTCAAACCAACAAAAATCCTCCCCAAAACAGCATAGAACATTGTAACACTGACATAATTTATTATGCTGCATAGAGCTGAACTAACAAAAAAGTTGTTTGCATTACATTACTGCCAACTATGCAACTGCTGCTTTGCACCTGTTCTGGGCATTGGACAGGGAGCTGTTTTCACAGTGGAAAGATGCATTTTTCTGACCTATCCAAGCTGAACTTGTTTGTTGTTTGTTTTTTTCTTGAAGACATACTGGACAACTGCAGAGACACATACACATACAGAGCTTGAGGCTCTAAGACTTCAATCCTAAAACTGTCCGTTCTAACTCCTGACATCATTACTCCAATTTTCTTGTATCCCAGTCCTTTAGGGAAGCCTTCCTAACAGCAGCTTCCAGAAGGCAAAATTTGGAATCTTGGTCTCAGCAAAACATACAGTATTTTTGCTCTTTGAGAGATCAGTGCTTTATCTCCATTTCTGCCTTTCACCAGTTTGATTTTTGACATCAATTTCCTGTTGCTGTGGTTCTCCATACGGCTTTTGTCTTCTGGATTATATTGTGATTCCTATTGTAAATAAATATTACACCTATGGTTTATAATGTTTCCTTAAGAAAGCTTGCAATATCTGTTACTTTATAGAAACATTTACTGTCTCTCTCACACATCTAAGTAGTAACTAAAAATACACTTTTTCATTTTAATTCTTGTAACAAAATGGAGAAAAAACACACATTAATGGAGTGGAAGGTTTAGTGAAGATGGAGGATTTCTTTTTGCTAATGAAGCTTGAGGGCAGAGTACGACGATAGAATACACATGTTCATTCTTGTGGCTGGCCAGAAATGTGTTCTTACTTTTTTTTTTTCCTCCATTCCCTGCTCTGGGAGCATTGTGAAATGCATAAAACTCATTTTGAATATATTAAAAAAACCTTCCTAAGTATTACCAATTAGCCATCAAGAGCTGGAAACTAGACTTGAAAATCAACAGTCACTATTAAAGATAAATAAATAATAGAATAACTTGTTAATTTCTTAAGACCTTGACTTTGTCAATGCAGTTGGGTAGAAATCCTTGGAGAAATTACTTGAGTCAGCCAGAGAAATTCATCCAATGCAGGTTGCTTACTGGCCCTCTGAATATTCTCTTTGGTTTCTAAACAGTTTGATGGCTAAGAAATACAATTGAAATGTAACATTGCTAATCTTCATTAAAGGAATATTAGAAAATTCCTGTCATTCTCACTTTTACAGGCACTGAACACAGACAAGTGATGTGTTACACTGGGGCAAAAATTCATGAAAGTTAATGCAGTATTTGTATATTCATGTTCTCTGTATATTATAATTCATATAGTTACTAGCATTGGCAATGGTCAGAGCTGTCCCTGTGAATTTTTAGTCTTTACAGACATATATATTAAAATGAAGACTATTTGCTTAAACTGATTAATTTTGCTACCTCAAATACCTGATATGAACGTAACTCACATGACTAAAAGTGTGACCAGAATATAGCAAACCTGTAACTAGTAAAATCTTAGGAAATCTGCTTGGATTTTTGACATATTTTGCATGTAACACTTTATCATAGATTACTTAGAAGCATGCCTCTATTTTAGGATTACACAAATTGCCAAAGCAAACCAAATTGATACTCTATAACCAGTTCCTACTTTGCTTCTCTACTGCACTGTAGGTCCTGACCTCATACAGATGTTTACTTCAGAGGAAACTGAGGAGTCTGAGGCCTCAGTGTGCTGAATCCTTATAAATCCACTAACTTCACACCTGTTGAGTTTCTCATGCAATTACAGACATTAAAGCTCTAGTATTTAAACCCTTCAAAAACTGTATAAAACTAATATCCAAGCCCTTTCAAAAGAGTTGTGGTATATATTGTGTGTTGACCCTGGATGGATGACAGGTGCTCCCCAAAGCTGCTCTGTCCCTCCCCTCTTCAGTTGTACAGGGGAGAGAAAATACAATGAGAGATACTTACGCATTCAGACGAGGGTAGGGAGATATCACTCACTGATTATCGTCACAGTCAAAACACAGTTGACCGTGGGGAAATTAATTTAGTTTATTTTCAATAAAATCTGAATACAGTAATGAGAAATAACTCCAAATCTTCACTCCTTTCTTCCTGGGTCCAACTAAATTTCTAATTTCTCTATCTCCTTTTCCTAAGTGGTACAGAGGGACATGAAGTGGGTGTTGCTGCCAGTTTATCACACCTTGTCTCTGACAGTCTTTTCTCCTCGCACTCTTACCTACACCAATGTGGGGTGCCTCCCACAGGAGACAGTCCTTCATGAAATTTCTGAATATTAGTCTTCCCCACAGTCTGCAGTTTTTCATGAACCGCTCTAGCATGGTTCCCTTCCCTTTTGGGCAGTCTTTCAGGAACAGGCTCCTCCGGCGTGGGTCCTCCATGGGGTCACAAGTCCTGCCAGCAAACCTGTTCCAGTGTGGGCTCCTCTTTCCATATGGTTAGAGGTCCTGCCCACAGCCTGCTCCAGTACAGGCTTCCTAAAGGGTACGTTTGGGTACATCTGGGTACATCCACTTGCTCCAGCATGGGATCCTCCAGGAGCTCCAGGCGGGTATGTGCTTCCATAATCTCAGAGTACATATTTCTATAAAGTAATGAACACATGAACATGAAAGTGAAGGCAAAATTACCCTCCCCAGGACTAAGCTCACTGATGTAAAATTTGAGATTAAGCAAATCAGAATGCTTGAACCAAGACATCAATTTTTTTTTTTAGCTTTCAAAAAATACAGTGTTAAGACCTGGTGTTTTTCCTACATGACCCAAAACTTTTCCTTTTACCGTTTTGCTTCATTTCAGGCGTACCCCAGTGGCAGACTTGGCTTTCCTTATAGTGAGCTACAATAGTACGGTTATGTCCTGTCAAACTTGCAATTAAGTCTTGAAAAAATTAGCAAACTAGCTTACTTAGAGCAAATAGCCTTCTGATAGATGCAATATATAATTTTAACCATTGAATTATGAAAATATTTTTTTAGAAAATCCCTTATAAAATAATGAAATATACTCTAAAGTTGTAATAACACACTTGTGGTCGGATCAGTATGCTAGATTATGGTTCAGAAAATCAATTTATTTCAATAGAATTTTTACGCTGGAAGGAGTGTGAATCCTGCCTTGCTAACTTGGGGGTGGAGTCTTCCACAAGGGTGAGACTAGAGCATATATACATGAATTCAAAGTAGATAGAGAATATTTCCAGCATGACACATTTAAGGTTAATGTCTTTGTGTAAAGTTCCCCATGGACTGACATTTCTCCCTGATGTTGGAACTGGATTATATACAGACTGTGAGAGTTCCTGACATAAAATTGAATCAGGAAAAGAGATAGACTGGGATTTGTGCTTTCGACTGTTCCATTAGACTCTCTGAATAAATCAAAACTTTAAAGCCTGTTTTTTTTTTTTTTTTTTTTCTTTTTAACGATAAGTATGCATAGTAGTTTTGCACGGGAGGCATTTATGAACGTGATGCAAAAAAGAGCTGTTAACAATTTTCTCCGTGTCTTACAAAAACACCAATCACTAATAACTTCGAAGATTGAAAATTGTGTTAAACCACTTAGAAAGCCGTACACACCTCTGTGAAAAACACCTGTCAAAGACGAAAAAAACCCGGGAAATCTCTCCTTCCCTTCCGACCGGCAAAGATACACGGCCGGCCTGGCCTGGGCCGGGCGGGGCGGCCTCTGCCGAGGGCCGGGGTCCCCTGCCCCTCACATCAGTTGCCGGGCAGGGGAAGGGGAGGACACGGAGGAGGGGGCTGAGTCCAAGCCTGGCTGCTAAAATCCCAGCCACTTTCCGCTACAGCTCGGCCGCCGGACAAAAACAGAGGCAGCTCTGCAGCCCGCGCAGAAAGACAGCCCTGGGCCGGGAGGCCTCCGCCCTGAGAAGCAGAGGGAGGGGGCCGCAAGCCTAGGGCGAGCGCTGGGCTGTATCTGCAGCTACATTTGCTAACATTTCATTGCTACAAAACCCTGCCCCGCCGCCAGCCCGGGCCGTACCAAAGTCTGTCCGCCCCAAGAGCAGCCCGGGCCAGCTAACTCAGCCAAAATTCTACCACCATTAAAATTTACCTACAATCTCCAAGCAAAGAAAAGAAAAGCCATGGGCTCCCGGCGTGCTGGCTGCTAAAATCCTAGTCCCGCCAGCCCAGCCACAGCTCCTGCCACNGGCCCCCCCACCCCAGCCACAGCTCCTGCCACAAGCCACCGAGCCCAGCCGGTCACGAAACCATCTGCAGGCCCCAAGCAAAATCTTAACTCCTTCAGTGCTTCAACACTCCTTCGAGTGAGAGAGGAAAGACAAGTGCAGGCACATAAAAAAAAACAACAAAAAAACACCAAAGTCAATTAAAAAAAAGTTAAGTCTCAGCTAAAAAATTTTAAAAATGCCTTAATCTTAAAGCTAAAACCCTCTTATAAAGCTATAAAAAATATAATTAATACATCAAACTTTTTTTCCCCTATAGCACATAAAAAAATATAAGGAGATAATTTGCTTGGCAAAAGCCTTCATATAATTCTATAAAAAGTTTAAAGAACAACAACAAAAAATCCTNTTTTAAAGTTTTGTTTACATTGTCATTGAAAAAAATTATTTAAAAAAGTTCTAAAAATTTTGTTTTAATTTTTAATACTCTTTCTTCTAATTACTATCAATAACCTTTCTTTATACCCTTTTAAAGTTTTAAACATATTTTACTTTTCTCTTAATCCTATATCTCGCAACAATAAATAAATACATTCTAATAAATACATTAGTGTTTAGCCAACACTAAACCCATCACATTCATTAGTGCGTTGGCTGGGAAATCTCAAATTAACAAAACTAAACTACTACAGTATGTTTCAAATTTAGCCCTGTGAATGGTAACTAATGGTAACTACTAGCCCTGTGAATGGTAACTATTTCATGTAGAAATTCATGCATTGTTTAATTTCAGATTTTTGAAATGGAAATATACTTCCTGTATGTGTAGTATTTGAATAAGGCTGCTAAATAACTGATGGTATACAAATTTTATGCAAGTTTGGACTGACACTCAAAATCAGATTTCTGCTGTAAAATGTTTAAACACTTCTGATGTCACATTCAGCAATGTATGGGTAGTAAAACAACTATGGAAACAAACTGTCCATGGAAATTTCAAATTGAATTACCCACTTTCATGAATATTTGATCCACTTATTGCCTGCAAATGCTTTAGATTGCTTGCCTATAATTTGAGCTTATTAAACTTCTGAAAGTAAAGATCGCTGTGACAGGAATTGCTGTAGTTCTGAAAAATGAAAAAAGAGAAATGCACAGTATATAAACTTTAACTGGATAGACAGTCCGGAATTGTAGACTTCTGGTGATATTTTCTTTGACAAGGAATCAAAATGATGATGTGACAAAAAAGTCTAATTGTCCTGCTTAATTTGCAAACATCTGATGAGCACACATATTTTCCAGATTAATATCTTAAAAGTTATAGATACTTTTCATTTTTAAAAATTAAAATATAAATAAACAATCTCATTTATACTCTTAGAATTTTTCACAGACAGAGTAACTTACATAGGAAGTGGAAATAGTTATAGAGTATAGATACTGTAGACAAGAAAGGATTATCTTTATCTGCTGATAAATATATTATCTGCAGAGATAATAAAAGAAAATGCTGAAGGCCGTCCTTTCTGTGAAGTTGCTTACAGGTGTCATCAGCAAAGAATTTACCTTATGACAGAGTGTAAAATTCATGTTTTTAATCAGAAAGAAAGATAGTTATTTCACATTTATATTTTTATGGTGTCTTATTTTATAATACAGTTAATGTAAGTCCTTAAGGATATAAGGAAAGACTAAAGCCAAAAGTCACATTAACAAAAATAGGCTATAGTCTCCATTACAAAGCTGTTGCTAAAATGTAGCAAGAATAAGTTTTCATTTTGTGGAAAGACACAAAATACAAGAAAAAAAATCTCTTACTCGTGTGTTAGTACGGTAAGGGTATCAATAATATTTTTATCTTTGGGATGAATTTTTCTTCCTCTGCCCCTTAAACTATTGGTATTATAATGGCAGAAAATTTTCATAGCATTAACACCATTTTGAAGCCTTAGCTTAATCATTAAGCAGCATTCCTATTACATATTTGAATTGTTAGAGTCCCTAGCTTGAAGATTTACCCATTAGCCTAATATATATATTATTTTTACTTCTAGTAAAATATCAAAATGGAATTAAAACAGATGTGATGCTTTGAATATTATATACTTTCTAATTCAATATTTTCATGATATAGCAGCTAGGGGACAATAAAAGCTAAAACTCATCCAAACTGTTTATAGGTATTATTTAATGGTACAAAACATGCTTATAGAAGTGGTTACAATTGTATTTGTAAGGAATTGACTTAATACAGATTTCTTATACAACAGCACAGACTAGTGGCTTTTAGCAAGGCAGCAAGATTGCCTTTTTTGTTACATACTATTAAATTCGGATGGCTAAGACCAGAGGGTATAGAAAGTCTGAGTGTTTCTGTTTTTCTAATTCATGGCTTCTGACTATGTAGTGGGTACTTTCAATTAAATACAAAGTTCTTTTACAAAGAGACAAGTTTTATGCTGTAAGAGATTGAACCTGCCTTGCACGCTTTTTTACATTTATTTACAAGGAACAACTTTGTCCAGACTGAGCAATTTCTCAATTTCTTGCAAAAGTGTGTCACAGATTCACTGCATCTTTACATAAAATTACACAAAGATGTTTTTCAAAACCTCTTGATCTTCTTGACATTTCTAGGCAAAATATTTGCATAACATTTGTCTATGCATTCCTTGAAACTGAGTGTGGCTCTGACATTTAATCTTTTTTGTAAGTCTTCTAGACTTCAGAAAATACATAGTTACAATTAAGGTTAGTAACTTAAACTGAATGTAGGAATTTTAATCATAATGATTACACAGAGGTCTCCTTACCTCATTTCTTATGCATCTTCCTATGTCTGCTTTTCATGTCTTTCTTTCTAGTTAGTCTAAGTACAGTATCACACTGACACTGGTCTAATTGCTGCAGATAGCTGGGATATCCCTTCATCAATATTGTCCTACATTTCCCATTAAGATGAACCCCACTCCTTGAGAAATGCTTTTCTTTGCAATTATCCAAATAACTCCTAGAAAACCTAGTGTGGCCTTGTAGAGACATAAGAATATGTTGTAAATACAGTAAGTACATGGGAAAGTGCCAACCATGGAAGTATACCTGCAAATTTTCTACTTTCCAAAACCTAGCTTATGAAGGTGGAAAATATACTGCTCTTGCTCATCAGAATAAATTGATAAAGTGGGTGGAGGTGTGCCTCTGTGAGTACATTTAAAAAGTGATCTTCCAGTACATTTCATCTGTTGGTCACTTTTAAGCTCTCAGTATCAAGGTAATGAACACTAGACCTAAAGACAAAGTTAAAGGTCAGGCACCTTAAATAATCCATAGATTTAAATTCAGTGGGCTGAGTTTAACAGCTGGTATTTGTAACTTAGTAACAGTGATGAGATGTAAAAGATATGAAATGTAAATCCCAGACTAGGAAGAAATAAATTATTCACCATGCAGTTTAAATTAATATAATTTGGTGTAAGTTTTCTTGGGACAGCAAATACTTCAGGCATGATAGCCTGATAATCTATCATTTCACTACATAATCATAATTCCTCTTACTATCCTCCTCCACTGTGTATTTATATTATTCTAAGTGGTTCATCTGGCTTGATTTCCTCATCCTATCTGGTCTCATTTCCACTCCATCTTGCCATGCAGTTTCTTCCCAGCTGCATTTTTTCTAGGCAAATGAAAATAGGCTAATGAAATTACAATACCACTGGAGTTCTTGTAGTCTCAAGACATCACAGAGACTACCCAGGATTTTTTTTTCTTTTTTTTNCAAAGAGCTCCCCCGGTTTTTTTTTTTTTTTTTTTTTTTTTTTTTTTTTTTTTTTTTTGAGGAATATGCATACCTATAGATATTTTGGCTAAAACTTGAAAATCTGTGAGGCTGTGTACTCATGTCCAAATTGTAGATCTGTCTAAATCATTCAACATCTAAGTTGGCTGTCTTGAAATCCTCACCAGGCAGATACAAAATTAACATCTGCAGGCATTTAGCTGGGAAGAAATACTAAGTGTTGTCTGAATTTGGGACTATACATAGGTGAAACAGAACTGAGAATGAAGACAGAAAAGCCCCTCAAAAATGTCCAGTGCCCTGTAAGCTACCTAGTTCAGCTTATTCTAACATTCAGCATCAAACTTCTTTGCAGTGCTAACTACTCTGTGTGTGTTGGGACCTAAAGAGCAGTCTCCTGGCAGGTGGACAAAACTAGTGTGTTTTGATTTTGGTTTTATTTGTTTGTTTTTTGTTTTCTGAAACTGCCAACTCTTAGAGAAACCTGGGTATTCACTGTGAGGTTTCTGCTACTTAGCCATAGCATCGGGATTTTAGACCAGTATTTTTACATATAATGAACAAAACTGTAGCACTGAGATTTGTACTGTAAAATTAAGCAAATGGTTGTCTGCAAAGGCCTCTTTGTCTTCAATTTTCCTCTCTTTTTACATCTTCTATTATCCCCATTTTGGAAATATTTATGCTCTCTAGTTCATATTTATGAATATGGCTTAATTACATAGTCCTCCATTCAGACATTGAATTGCAAGGATATTTAGGTCCACATTTTCATAATTTTACGCTCTTAATACCATTAGAATAATGATCATTTAGATGGCTACACAGGTGTTACGCACCTAAATTTCAGTGATGGTGATAATTTTAATCTTCCATTAGGTTACTCATTAAAAAAACCCTTCAATTTTATTTAAAGTCAGAAAAGAAATCCTTCCAGCAGATGGCAGCAACTCTCCACCTACCCCAATTCTGACTAAAAACTTGTTATATTAAGCACAAACTCCATTAAGAAATTCTTTTTTTTTTCCAGTTGATGGCTGAATTGCTTACACAGACTATTCTTTTCCAGTTTTAATTTTCAAGATGACCAAGCACAACTGGTATCACTAAGTTGTCTGAAACCAGCTAAGCCAAGAGGCATCTGTTACATTACAATTAGTTTACCATACTGACAATTCAGATAAAAGGAAGATGGACCAAAGTTGTAGTTAAATTTGCATTTAGGTGACAGGACTGCTAAAACTAAACTTAAACTAAACTTGCTTAAAAAGCTGCAAGAATCTGAAGCTATTCCGGCTTTTACTGAGCCAGATTTCATTGGATTTCCTTGCAGTGGACTCGCCATTCATAGTCATTCTTCTTACTTGGCACATTTGTAGTGTAAGTGATATTGGACAGGATATACACAGCCTCCCTAAAGAATAGTCTTGCTCAGGCATTATTCTCTATTTACAGAACATAAGGTCTTCCTGTTCAACGGCTACTGTCAAATAGGATATTTAAAAATAATCCAAATAAGTTGTGTATGCTGCAGCTTCCTATAAATAATTAACTGATTTTATTTTAAATCTGTCTATAAAAAGGGAGTGTTACAGTGACTCTTTTCTTCTGCTGAGAAAACCCCAGGAACTACTGAGACAGCAACTGCCTGTGGCACTATCCTATAGTTTGTTCAGCTATGCATAGACTTGATCATGCAAATAATCCTTCTTCTGTGGAACTTCTTGTGTAACGATACCTTAATACATGAATAAGCCACTCTAGGATTCAGATGTAGCTGATTAAACTATGCTTATATATAAAAAGCATGATCAAAAATACATATGTAGTCCAAGGATTATATATATAATTCTTCCACTGCCTTCAACTTTCTTGGTGTTTGATATTTAAAGGACTTGTAAGTAAAGCTAAAGCTGGCTAAAGCCTAAAAGAATCTCATCATATTGTTTTTTTTTACAAATATGAGAGATAAAAAATATTTTGCTTACTTTAAAACAATGCAACTGTAATCCATATTTCAACATCTAAGTTAATAATACAAAATATTTCATTTGCCCCAGTGTTTTTGTTTTTGTTTAGCGTAAAAATGGTGTTGCATTTTTGAACCAAATACTATGAAAAGACTTACATCAGAAAACATGAATTTGTACAAAAGTACAACTAAATAGCTTTCAGTTACCTGCTGACAATTTCTTAGCTATGTTGTATGTAGTGTGGGTATACCAGAGGAAGTGTTACACTGGTAATCAAATAAGCTTTTCTGACTTTGTAGCCTAAGCATTACTGTTTAGTTGTTTGGGGCATTTTTTATCTTTTTTTTTCTTTTCTTTTTTAAAAAATTTCAATAAAGAAAAATGTTCTTTTCTTGCCACATAGGTTCAGATTACTTTGGAGGACTCTTGGCCCTTTTCCTTTTAACCTTCATTTACTATCATTTGTGAGATATGAGATCACCATATCAATTGTCTGTAGAAATGTCTTATATTTAAAAAGGGTTAGAAGGATAGGGTACAGTTGTGAGATTATGTGAGAAGACAGGAATAGGTAAAATAACACTTTGGCTTTTGTTTGCCGACCTGTCTTGGGAACACTGGCTTCACTCAGGCAGTACTGGACCACACAACTACTTAAAGAACTTAAAGTAGGGTTCTCAATTTTCAAACGCTAATCAAGAATTTTTGCAGCAGGGAATTTTATTCATATATTTAGATTTTTGAAAAATGCACTATATAACTGTAGTACATTTAATAGATATATTATTTTTTTTCCTACAAAACATTACTTTCCAATATGTATTTATTTGAAATTTTCTATAGTATGTCAGATGTTTTATTCAGACAATAGAAAACGACAGAAGAAAAACCCCCCAAAACCAGAATTAAAAGCAGTAACAACAGCAAAAGGTAGAGTCATTGCACAAAAGGGAAAAATTTACTACAGTCCTGTTCCAGGATATATTTTATAACTTATTCTTGGTGTATGATCAGAAGAAATAATGGCACAATTTCAAGGCGGTTTTTTTTGTATTTTCTCTCTGCGCACCATTAATATTTATCTTTTTGTGAATTCATTTCACCAATAACTGTTTTGTAGATTTTGGGTGATATATAAGTTGACCCATTAGTAGCAGATTTTCCTTATTATTTTATAGGCATTGCTGAACAATTTCTGTGGGATAATATGCCATTTTCATAAATGCCAAATGCTGTTGAGTACTATTTATAGTCATTAGATATGTAAAAGGAAACAATATGACAGAAGAATTTTTAAACTAAAGCCACTGAAAACAAAAATAGCCACAGAAACAAAATATTTTTAAATGGATAAAAAAATAAGGGCAGTAACAGAAGGAAATTTGTATAGGCATCTTATTTACAAAATTCCTAATTATACCAAGAAGATGGTGGGTTTCATAAAAGAATAACTTTTAGCTGTATTTCAAATACAGAGCATTGTTCTTACCACGGTTTCTCCAAGGCACAAACTAGCTCATATAACGTAGTTATTTTAGCTGTGATGTCTTCTATGCCTAGAACTCTGAGAAAATTTTTGTCAAGTTTTCACCTAAGAAAGTTTACTTACTAGACAATATATTAATCTTGAGGCCTTGTAAAAAAAAAATTAAATATGGGAATTTATCTGATAGTGCTTTGATAATAGAACAATTAAGAGACAAGTTGATATCAATGCCGTCAGATCGTTATGCAAAAACTTCCCAAATACAAAAACAAACAAACAAACAAAAAACAAACAGACAAACAAAAAAAAACCAAACAAACAAAAAAAAAAACCACAAAAAACCCCTCAGGTAAATTCAACTTTTAGTACATTGAAAAATTCAAATTTTTTTCAAAGGGTCTAGCAAGTGATTTTTTTTTTTTTTTTGCAAGGGAGAAATACTTGTTCCACATCTACAAAATAAGAACAGCACTTTTAAATTAATTATTTTCTGTTTTATAGTGGGACCTGGAGCCTGGGCAAGAGCAGGGGCCTATGACAAAGTTACTCAAGCCAGGGTCAGGTTATGGAATTAGGACAAAGCACAGGGGCAAGAGAAGGCCCTGAAGGCAGCAGGGAGGTGGAGTGACATGGGTCAGCCGAGAGTTTCCCAGTGACGGGGACTGGGAGGACAGTTGGGCAGACGACCATCTCAGCTGCAGCTGTGGGCACAGCCCCAGGCTCTTGGTAGGTGCCACTGAGGCTGGCTCTAGGGGAATCACAGTGGAAGACACTAGCACACCCGTGGGGCAGGGCCTCATAGTGTCTGACTGTGGCTTCCAGCACTGCTGTCAGTCCTGACCCATGGCTCCCAGCTGGGTGGGCTGCAGGGCAGCCTCTTGCACAGCTGTGGCACCTTTCACCGTGGCTTGGCCTTAGGACGTGACCTCCACACACAGGTAGGGGCTTAGGAAGGTGAGGACACCCTGGGAGGACAATCTGGGAGCTGCCAACACACCAGGCTGGGCAGTGTGCCTGTGGAGTGCATTCCCCCAGCAGGGGAAAGAGCCGCAGTGGTGGTGCGGAAGCCACAATGTTCTGCAGCAGCGATATGAGGGAATGGGCAGGACGGGTGTGGGCACTCCAGAGTAGGGAGGGCGCCGGCTGGACATCAGTGGAACCACACAGAAGCAGGGCCCTGCAACTGACCAGGCCTTAAGGGCTTCCCAAGCCCTTGACATCCTTGGTTGGCCATGGCAGCTGCTTTCATGTCAGCCTGTGATAAGCCTGACAGGAACTTCTGTCTTATGAAGAGCAAATGCTAGTGTTTGTATTATTATTACTGGTACTTATTTTCTTAGAGGAGATCTGCCCCACTAAATTTTCTTTCTTATGATTTAGGAGGTATTTTACAGCTTGGTTTTGCTGTAGCACTGGAATAGAAATTGCCAAACTTTGTGGAATGCAAGGTAAAACAACACTGATGCTATCTATTCTAATAGGTGAAAAAGTGTTAAACACATTTTCCCTTTATCTCTCTGCAGGGTCCTGTTTACTAGAGCTTAAATCTCTTCCAAATAGCAGCCTGAAACCCCTCTATTTTGCTTCCTACTACATTCCCACTGGGGCAATGCCATGTTTCTTGATATTATTCTTCATCATGCTACCTCTTAATAGCAATACTACTGAGAATGGCTTTACAGGAGAAGAAACACTGATTTACTTGGCTGTAAAATCATTCCTGGAAGACTGCCTACTTGTGCTGTACCATTAAGAGGGAGACTGTGTTTCAGTCTGTTTGTGAAAACGAGATTAGGCAAGTGAGAGGTCTTAATAGGCCTCTCTTAGCTCCATCATCTGCTATTGTCTTTTTGGACTAAATACACAGGTGACATTGAATGGCCAGGATTAATCATGAATGAGGCATCAGGAAAATATTCAGAAAATGTTTAAGGGCAAAATATCTTTTATTCTCATAAAACACATAAAAAAAGATACAAAATTCTTAATCAACTTTTTTCATTATCCTTCATATGGATGTATACTGCTACCTCTAGAAGTGGGAAATACTCTGGCCTTTTTGGACTAACATTCATTTCTCCTGATTTATCTCCTAGATAAATCAGGAGAAATTTGAAGTTTTGAAGTTTTGTTCTCTAAGGAAACTAAGAGAAGTTTGAAGTTTTGTTCTCTAAGGAAACTAAATGAACTAAATTAGGTACCAGATATTCTGAATATTGAAAATCCTGATTTTGATATCATTCTTCACACTTCCATGTTTTAATTTGAGAAATGTGTATTTTTCCTCCTCTTTTATGTTGCTGATTAGAGCCAAAGACACATCTCTTGATGTTCTTTCTTGAAAAAAAGCAAATGGTTAGATAATTAATATTTTACTCTAAACTTTATTTCAAAAATACATATTTTTCACATTTCATATCTGTAAGGATGAATGTAAACAGGGTGTACTCACACATCCTGAAAATGACTGTCAGATGTTGTTGATGGCAGTTATTGTATCAGCAAGGAGAAAATTGCTCTTAATAAGAAAATAAAATTTGACAGTATAATCTCTTTGTAAAAAAAAAAAAAAAATCCTAAATA
>VZSE01014926.1:790460-802922 GCA_013398275.1 Promerops cafer
TAAAAAAAAAAAAAAAATCCTAAATATAAATCACTTTAAATTCTATAGGGGAAAATAAATCACTATGAAAAGGAGAATTTAAGGTATATACCAATGTTTTATGCAGTCTTTCATCCCTTTAAACATTTTTAGTAGAATGATACAAGCAGGGAGTCTACTCTCTGACACTAATTCTAAATCAGACTAAGTACCTCCAGCCTGTAGAAGATTCAACTTCTAACTCACCCTTCTGCTTATAATGAACCTGATATTCTATTTTTTTCCATGCTTCCATCTTTAAAGATTTTCTAGACACTTTTTTATAATCTTAATCTGAAGTTATATAATGTTACAGACAGAGTTATGTGGTGCAAGTATTCAGCATCTAAATGATGTTACTCAGAACTAGGCTATCTCATCACAACAGTTGTTTGCATTAAGTTAATTATAAGTCATTTACTCAATTCCTTCTCTTCTCTCTATTTTTTGGATTTGGGTGTAGGTGGTTTTTTTTTTCCTTTCCAGAGCACAGAAGTGACTTCTTGTTCATGAGTCTGTATAGGACCTTATTTTCTATTCTGTGCCATATCCACATATACAATCAGACTCTTTCCCTTATTAAAAAAAAAAAAAAAAAAGGGCTTGGCTACTATGTCATTTGTCCTGACAGGCTTTTCAGTTGTTAGAGAGCTTTGTCTGTCCCTGGCGGTGATCTTCAAATGCCTGGGAGGGGTTTTTCTTTTGGGAAAAAAAAAAAAAAACAAACAAGCTACAATCTAGTTTCCATAAAAATTACCAAATCATATGCTTCTGCCCCTTTCCCTGTCCAGGTGTAACATCTATCAGACTGCCATCAAAAAGGTAAACTTGCAGAAAATGAAATTCTTTTTTCCTAAGTAACAGTGCTGAGCTCTTTAGACTCATGGACTCTGTCAAGGGAATTACAGAAGACAGAGCAGAAAAGCATGACAGAAAGATATTCTATCTGTTCCATGTTAGCTGCTAGTTTTGCCTACCTAAGGTTTGGAATACAATGAATGTCCATTTTCATTATTTAGAGTGATTAAGAAGAAGACTAAAGGACAACCACAAGAGAATTAGCCTTAATGAGGTAAAATTGAAATGAGTTACCTTCATTCCCATAGATTCACATGCTTTCAAAGTATTCTTCAATGAATTTATTTACATGGCATATCAGTGACATAGCAGAAGACTGTAAACTCAGTTTACCAGTGACAAACCTGAGACAGGCCTGGCTATGGTCATACAGAGTCTAACAGCAACATCTGCCTCCAAAGTCCACTGGCGGCCACTCAGCACAGACCACATCTTTTCTCTCAAGAGCTTTTAGCATTGTGTGACAGACTTAGAAACAAAGTTTGGGAACTGTGGTATCTGCTTTATTATATTTTATATTTTAATACAGGTGTCAAGGTTTGGCGCTGGCCCAATGCCAGTGCCCCCATGGAAATCTATTTTCCTTAACTAACTGCTGTGAGATGTGACCAGGAACAGAGCAGAGCAGGCTCAAACTTAGAAAGAGAGGGAAAAAAACTTTATTAAACTACAAACTAAAATCAGAAACACACAGGAAAACAGAATGAAAACTTTTCAAACCATTCCTCCTCCTCCCACCCAATTTCTACCAAAGCACAGTGAGACAAAACTTTGGAAACCTGATTAAATTACCCTCACTCAAGTAATCAATTCTCAGTCCATCAGGGGAGAGAGGAGTCTCTCTTGTACCACAGTCCTCCCCACGAAACAGGGTTGAAACCTCCCATGTTTCTTTGTCACACATGGCACCGCCCGGAGAAACTCTGCCATTGTGACATCCTCCTTCCATGTACAGTGCTCTCACCACCGTCCATGGACCGAAACTGCTCAGGGTTCTTCAAGGATGCTTTGCCAAGTGCAAGAAAAAAAAAAACAACCATGTCTCATTTTTGGGACAACAGTCCCCCCCATTTTCTCATCTCCTGGGGCTGAGGGTCTCGAGAACAGAGCTCTTCTCCCTGAAGATGGAAGGCACCACCACGCCCTCTTCATCTTTCTCTGTTCACTCCTTTATATAATATCATTACAGCAGGTCAGTCTCTTGGCTCAGGCTATAGCATCCACCCAAATGCAGTCTCATGTATTACAGGCAGCTTGGTTCAGTCTATGGCTATACAAGAAAAGTCCAGCTAAAGAAGCCACTCCATCATCTCCTCCCACTTCAGCTTCTCGACATCTTCTTCTTAATATCTCAGGTCCCAGACTGTCTCTCTTCTCTCTCCAACCACCAGCCAGGAGGACTAATGTTTCATAAAGTTTCCTTCACTCAGGAAAGGGTTCAAAGTCCGAGCTCCGCTGCCCTCAGGGCACTGAAATCTCAGGACAGGGCAGCTTTCCCCTCTCTGCCACCTCCTCTGCCGGCACAGGCTCGCTCGTTTAATCATCTATGATTTAAGCTCAAAGCTATGCTGATATACTGATATTTTTTATACTGAGACAAAAACTGAATGAGGCCTAACTGTGAAACTCTCAAAAGAAATTGAGTAAGAATAGAAAAGAGCCATGGAATCATAGGTAGAGAAAAACAGTGCAGGGGAAGATGGAGGTGAAATGTATGCATGCCTCCAAATACAGGAAAAAGTTAGTCTTACTCAACTTCTGTCCCTCTACTACAATCCTGAAATAGTTCTCCTTCTTTCTTTTAAATGTACACCCAATGTGTTTATTATTCTTCAAGAAAATGACCATAAATTAATCTATATAAACTGGGCTTAACAAATTAGAATATTAAGAATGTATTTTAGGCAATATTTTTACTTTTTGTGGTTGGAATTTCTGCTTTTTTAAGGAAAAGTTGATGAAAAATAGTACTATTAACAGAAAGGGAAAGTTCTGAATGTGAAAACAGTCTTCTGGTGAATAGAACAGGTTCATAATTTTCAAGTGATGAAAGCCCATGTAATTGGACCAAACAAATTCTATACAGGCAACTAAAATGCGTGGTATAGAATAGCAAAGGGAGCTGGTAAAAGAATGGAAGAATCCTATATTTGCATATGTTTTTATGAAAAAGGAGCAATGCATAGTGCACCAGTTTTTGGGACATATTTTATGTGTTCGTATTGCTTAGTCAACATTCCTATGATGTGATGATTACTTAAGCAATTTAAGTAAAAAAAAAAAGATTTTTTATAGACATCTAGGAAATACTAACTGGTGTATAGTATCAGCCTAATAAATCCCTGCCATTAACACAACAATGTTAAAATTTAACAAAATATGTATTCATAAGGTAGTCATTTGAACCATGCCATTAAGCCTTCAGCACTGACAACATTATTGTTTGTGTGTTTCTATTCACTCTGCTTCCAGTCTGACTGTGGAAAATAAAGAAGATAGTGCTTCTGACATAAAAATTATTGAGTCAGTCCATTGTCATTTACAACCATGTTTCACCACATTTGAAAACCCTTCAAGATCATATTAAATAAATGCTCCAAACCTATGTTCCCCTGGTATACTACTTAACATTTGCTTATAACAAAAGTTGTCTACCTGCCTCTTTTCAACACCTGTCTTATGTAGCATATGCAGTGAGAGAAAAGAGAAGAAAAGAGAAGAAAAGAGAAGAAAAGAGAAGAGAAGAAAAGAAAAGAGAAGAGAAGAAAAGAGAAAAGAAGAAAAGAAAAGAGAAGAAATGAGAAGAAAAGAAAAAGAAAAGAAAAGAGAAGAAATGAGAAGAAAAGAAAAGAAAAGAAAAGAAAAGAAAAGAAAAGAAAAGAAAAGAAAAGAAAAGAAAAGAAAAGAAAAGAAAAGAAAAGAAAAGAAAACCAAAACAAAAAACCAAAACAAAAAACCAAAACAACAAAACCAAAACAACAAAACCACTGAAACTGTTAATGTGTTATGATAAAAATAGAATAGTTTCAGGGAAGAGAGTTTTTCAGGTGAAACATTCTTGATCATTGATGGTCATTTATTGCTATTTACTTTTATTCTTTCCTGAATAATTTAGGAATATTGAGATATCTGAATGTCATGACGGTGGATATATGAAACGGTGGAAGGTGGTAATCAATCCCAGACTGCTGAGTGAGTGGATAAAACACAAACTCATGACTGCTGTGTATAAAATAAATCTCAGTATCACAGAGTGGTTGAGGTTGGATCTGGGCCCACCTCCCTGCCCAAGCAGAGCTACTGAAAGCAAGGTTACCCAAGACCATGTCCAGATGGCTTTTCAGTATTTCCAAGATGAATATTCCACAGTCATTTCTAGGCAAACTGCTTCAGTATTCAGTTACAGTAAAAAAAGCTGTTTTCTGATAGTCATACAGTTCTTTCTGTGTTTCTTTTTCCCATTGCTTTTTGTCCTGTCGGTGGACACCAAAGAAAACAGCCTGACTCCATCTTTGCATCTTCTCTTCATATGTGTTGATGAGTTTTCTCTTGAGCCTTCTTTTCCCCACACTGAACAGTTCTACCTCTCCCAGCCTTACCCCAAAGGAAAGATCACAGAATCATATACTGATTGAATGGGTAGGATTGGAACAGACCTTAAAAATCTTCTAGATCCAACCCCCTTGCCTGGGTCTCCTTCCACCAGACCAGTTGTACAGACCCCCATCCAGTGTGGCCTTGTACTCTTTCACAGATGGGGAGTCCACAACCTCTTTGAACAACATATTCGTTCCTAATATCTAACCCAAATGTACACTCCTTCAGCTTAAGACCATTACCTCTTGGCCTATTACTATATGCCATTGTCAAAAGTCTATTTCCAGCCTTCTTGAAAGCCTCCTTCAGATACTGGAAGGTGCTACAAATTCTCCCCAAGCCTTTTTTTCTCTGAACTGAGCAACCCCAATTCTCCTAGCCCATCTTCATAGAAGAGATTGTCCATAGAAGAGTGGTCAACTTATCTCTTCAAGATTTGTTCCAACAGGTCCACATCTTTCTTTTGCTGGGCACCCCAGACTCGGATACAGCACTCCAGGTGGGGTCTACAAGAGCAGAGTAGAGGGGGACAATCACCTCCCCTTACCTGCTGGGAACACCACTTTTTATGTTGCCCAGGCTGAAGTTGGCTGAGTTGCAAGTGCACATTACTGGGTTGTGTTTTCCTTCTCATCAACCAATGCCCCTAAATCTTTCTCCTCTCAATCCATTCTCCATCCAAACTGTACTTATGCTTGGATTTCCTCAGCCAGGATGCAAGACCTTGTACTTGGCCTTGTTAAACATCATATGGTTTTCACAGGCTCACCTCTTAAGCTTGACTGTTAGTGAGAAAGAGCTAAATGCATGTGTTGAATAGATATCCATATGGCAGAGGTTGTCACAGGTTTGTGATATGTGAAGAGATAACTTTACTACTGAAAAGGCTACAGTTCTGTTTTCATATACCTAAAGCAGTTTACCAAATGACATACTGTTGCTGCAAGTACTGCAGGTTTTCGTGATATTTTTGGTGCATTTAAAGAGCTAATAGCATAGGTTCAGTGATGAAACTGTATTTTTGCACAAAACAGTACACTGAGAAAGGGTTGGCCTAGCGCAGTGACAAAGCAATAAAGTGGTTATCACTAAGACAATGTGTTTGGAACACAGTCATTTCATAACCACTTCAATCAAGTACAGATAATTTCAGTTTAAATAGTTGTGTATGACTGGTTTATATTCTTTCACATCGCAGTTAGTCTAGAAATTCCACTTTGTATTCCTGCTTTTCAATGATTATTGTTTGCAGAAGTTATTTATCATCAGTGTATTTAATTTTTCTGTTTCTTGAACCCTTCAGAATTTATTGGTGTTGCTGTAGAAAAGCAAATAAAACATGTTTGATTTTCTGTTCCAGGGAAATCTTGAAGAGTCTTACACTTTTAATCCTCCAGTCGTTAACTGTGCTATGAGGACATTCTGGTGAGGCGGTAAGTTGGTGTAGATCTATTGCTTTGATCCACTGAATTGTCATTTTAGATTTAACTTCTGCAACAATGTTCTTCAGTGTCTATCTGACAAACTTGTCTTCCAGGCTCTCTTGGCAAATTTCCGAAACTGTAAATCTGTGATTGATTTTATATGTAGGAAGTCTGAATCACAGAGACGTCAGATTATTTCTGTATTTACAGATCAACTGTATATCATATAAACAGAGCAGTTGATTCCTACATGTTCAATTCCTATTTTCCAGAAATCCTAGGTTCCTACACATCTGGAAAGCTGGATGATTATTGTAATTAGTTTAGTAGAGCACGAATCACTCAAGAATGTTAGATATTGTCAGGTTTCCAAATTTCAGTAATCTGTTTATTAACTACTTGTCAAATTTTTCCAGAATATTCCATATCCACACCCGTATGAGTATGACAAAACTCTAAAGGCTTTTCTTTTTCTGATTGCAAAGAAGGCTTGTAGATTTAAGAGGTCAGTGCAACCTGTCAACGTTCCTGAATGAGCAACTTTTACAAAGCTCTAATGAATTATATCATAGCTTCTGTTGATCTTAGCAATACTCTAGTAACTCTTATATAATACTCTCTGACTGGGAATTTTCATCTGAAATAGGATTATTTTTAATTTTTGTATTTAAATACTGAGTGGAGACAACAGAAACCATGGTAACTTATTTCTAGGTGTTAAAAAACTTCTGAGTAAGGAAGGGCACAATGTCTGTGAGTCATGTTTCAGACAATTGTGTCTCACGTCTTTCAGCCTTAATATACCATATTCGTTCTTTTTATTTCAAAGTTTGTGCTACTGTTGGAGCTCAAGTGCTGGAAAAAAAAAATCTTCATCTTTCAATAAAACACCATGTGGGTTTTGTTAAGCTAGATACCATGTGCAAGAGTAGTTTTACAACTCCAGTTATATATAATTATTATATGAAAATTATTCGTGTTCCAAAATTTAATGAGTGCAAGAAAACCTTTCAAAACTCTACATCTTAGGAAGAATAAAACTGTATGTTATTTCATATTCTACAGATACAGGAATGGTCATTACATTTTGTACATCAATTGCAGAGGTAGGACCACTGATGCGGCATAGATTCTAATTCTTCATTCTCTTGTTGTTGATATATGGAGAATTTACAAAGTGAACAAGAAAAATTATTCCTGATTTTAATATATGAAGTTCACCCAACCTACAGTCTGTTCCTTTTAAACCAGGCCGACATGTGTTCTTCTCAGACCACTGAGTGACTTTTCCTTTGTGATATCATTGAAGTATAATGTCACTAACTACACTGCTGTCTAAAAGAAGGGATGTCACACAAGCAGTGTCTATTTATTGGAGTGAATACCAACAATGAAATTCCATTTTGATACCAAGTTTCCTTTTAAAGGATTTTTTTTACTTGCCTTTGAAAATGTGCAACAGGTTAAAGTGTGATCTAAATCATGTCATTTGGTCATCCTCTTATCTCATTTTATTAGCTAAAATATAAATTACTTTTGTACTTTAAAATTATCACCTTGGTGTTGGTATTTCCTACTGTAAAAATACAAGTAGTTCAGATGCAGTAATGTATTTTACCCAAATTAATAAACACATTCTCAGAACAAATTCACATTCTTAAAGTAAAATCTAATAAATACAAATTGAATTTATTTCTTCAGTCTCTTGCACCAGTATGTGGGGTTTTTTTTAAATAAATGTGAACTATTTATTAATATTTCTATTTCACAGTTAAAGAATTCTTGATTGTCTGTGGCTAGATTCCCACTTCTTCAAGAATGTAAATCTGGAATAAATATAATTTCCTAGCCTAAAATCAATGCACTTCATCAAATATAAGACACTTCCTTGAAGGAATTAATAGCAATGGAAAAACAATGGGAAATTAAAAATGAAAAAAAAAAAAAAAACAACCCTCCAAATTTACACAAAGTTTCAGTGGTTTAATATTTGTGTTAGTTTAAGAATTCTGTATTTGTAGCATAGGTGTACAATAATATACAATTTTTTAACTTCTATTCATTTTAATTTCAGATGTTATGAAAAAAAAAATCCAAATTGTGCAAACTATCTCTTACAGAAAATACTTTAGTAAAATTTCATAATCATAGAAAAGCCTGCTGAAAATTGATAGAGGTTGCTTCTTTTATGTATTGATTTCTTTTAAACAGAAATTCAGTGCTTTGTTTTCCTCTGCTTGGTGAGCACAGTTTCAGCCTTGAAAATGTCAACATAAAATTCTCCTTAAGGGTGAAATTTTGATAGTGCAGAAGTACAAAGAATGTCCCTCAGACTTCATTGTGTCTCAGATTCCATATTTAAACTTGGATGAACAGAGATATGTCTGCGGCACTTGTATGATAATTAAGACACATGCAAGAGGAGACAATACGTCTTCATGATTTAGAACTAATTTGTTGTGATTGATGAAAAAGATGAAAACTCTAGATACAGGCATATATGATGCAGTCTATTACTTTTTTTGATCATAGACTTAAAGGTGGCAATTATTATTTTTAAGCCTTTTATAATGGCATTCATATTATTAATAAGAATATATGAGTATTAAAATTCTTAACACTGACTATCAGTTCAATAGCTTTGGAAGCTAGAATAAGAATATTCAAGGTTTAACCTCTAGACCATATTATTGAAGCCAATTTGGATTTGTTCCGTTTGAACATTTTTTTAGTTTGATAGTTTTTTGGCTAGCTAAAATGTGGTGATAGAATGAGTTCAAATGCTGAGGATAAAGAATTGCACTACAAAAAAAAATGTGTGTTATGGCAATATTTCCCATCTCACAATCAGAACAGAAAGGTCAAAGATCAGACATCTATGCAGAGTCAACTGCACCTTAAGTCAATAAGCAGTTTTGAGTCTTGTGAGTCAAGACAGATGAGGAGTCCTGGGAAAAAAGTGAACACTCCTACACCCAGGCAATACTGTAGCTGTTGTTAAAAAATTCTGGATCATTTAGCTACTTACCATCAGCACAAAATTCACTTAACAACTTAACCAACCTTAAAATTATGAAAAAAGAACCTCCTTTTTTGATAAAAATCTATATTGTTCATAAAAATATTCTTACTGAAACTGAGAGTAACATAAGGCAAGGAGTCAGTTCTAATGACGGAATAGTGATTAAGGAAGCAACCTAATGGAATTGTAAAAGATATCAATACAGCACAGAAACATTACCAATGAAAATATTTTTGTCTACAAAGGCATATGTGCCTCAAGTAATTTAGTTCTTCCGGAGTTCTTTTACTGTGTGGATGGAAACTGGAATAAACAAAATCTTCATGGACTAGTCAGGCATTTATTGAAAGTATTCAATTCTTTTTTTCATACTATTCCATTACAGATGATTTTCAGTAAAATGAAAGGGAAAACATTTTAATCTGTATTTTTCCTTTCCAAGAAAATATTGGTATCATTCCCAAATATGCAACATACAGCAAGTAGTAGTGCAAGGAAATATATAATACAGGTGGGTATTTCTCAGTAGCTGTGTCCTAACCATAGCAGATGAGTCACAAAACGCAATCTAGGGTTAGAAAACAGAGGTTATAACAATATAATCTGAATAAAAAAGAAAATGTTGCTTCTTTGCAACAATAATTATACTTTTCACGACCAGGTGGTACAGGATCTTGCAGCACAGGATCTGTGCATGTGATCTAATTTTAGCATGTTAGTAGTACTTGCTCTTTTATCATGTCAGTTTATTGAGAGACAGAACTTTTTAAAGAACATTTTTAGTGCAACCTGTTATACATATATATCAATATTCTATTATAAATATTGAATGTTTATTGTATAATCATGCGTTCAAAAATTAGTGAATATATTCACCAATTTTCTTATATGTTAGGATTATTTAAAGGACAAGTATTGATTGTTTCACAAAAGGCATTTTAAGATCCTGTACAGTTTTGAGAGACTTTATTGCCTGGGTAGGGTTCTGTGTACCTAAAGATTAATTCATAATTAATAAAGAACACCTTTTTGTCGGAAATGTTTTTGTGGAATTGGCCAAAACTTTGTAGCAAAAGAGCCTATTTTCCCTCTGTGTATTCTTGGCAGAGAACGATATAGTCTAAAGACATAAAAAAAAATCTTGTTAAAATCCTTGTGCTTAGCAAATTGGAATGTTTTTTGTTGATATTGGTCTGGTTTTAATTTTCAAATTTATATAATATTAGAATTCTTACATGACAAAAGATTTTATTGTTTGAAAGTAGCAGTGATTACATGCAACTATGTGTAAAATCAGCATCCTTCTAAATGAAGTTGATTTTTATGCATTTTCATGTAGTTAATTGATAATCACAGAATGGATTAGAGTGGAAAGGACCACAGCAGCTCATTTGATCCAACCTCCCTGCTCAAGCAGGGTCATTCTAGAGTGCCTTGCACAGGATTGTATCCAGATAGTTCTTCAATAGTTCAGTGAGGAAGTCTCCACAGCCTCTCTGGGCAATCTCTTTCAAAGTATGGTCACGCACACAGTGAAGCAGTTCTTCCTCATATTCAGGTGGAGCTTCCTGTGCATCAGTTTGTGCCTGTTGCCTCTTGTCCTACTGCTTGGCACTACTGAGCAGAGCCTGGATCCATCCTCTAATCACTCTCCCTTCAGATACAGACATTGACAAGGTCCCCTCTCAATTGTCTCTTTGAGACTGAATAGGCCCAACTCTCTCAGCCTTTCCTTGTAAGAGATATGCTCCAGTCCCTGGACCCACTCCAGGAGTTCCATGTCTCCCCTGCAGTGAGCCCAGAACTGGACACAGCACTCAATATGTGTCCTCACCAGGCCTGAGTAAAGGGGCAGAATCACCTTCCTCGACCAGCTTCCAATGCTCTTCCTAATGAACACCAGGACACCACTGGCCTTCTTGGCCACCTGCTGGCTCGTGGACAGCTTTTTGTCCACCAGGACCCCCAGGTCCTTGTCTGCAGAGCTGCTTCCCAGCAGATCAGCCCCCAGCCTGTTGTAGTGCCCAGGGTTGTTCTTCCCCAGGTGCAGAACCCTGCATTTGCCTTTGTTGAATTTCAGACAATTCTTCTCTGCCCATCTTTCCACCCTGTCGAGGCCCTTCTGAAGGGCTGCACGGCCCTCTGGGGTATTGGCCACTGCTCCCAGCTCTGTGTCATCAATGAACTTGCTGAGGAGGCACCTGCCCCTTGCATCAATAACTTGTATACAAGTTATTGATGAACAAGTTAAACAATACTGGACCAGTATTTAACCTTTGGGGACACCACTAGTGACAGGCCTCCAGCCAGACCCTGCACTACTGATTTCAACCCCCTGGGATCTCCCATTCAGCTGGTTCTTAATCCACCTCACTGTCCACTCATCTAATGCACACTTCCTGAGTTTGCCTGGGAGGATGTTGTGAGAGACAATGTCAGCCTTGCTGAAGCTGAGGTAGACAATATCTACTACTCTCCCATCATTCATCTGGTTACTTGTTTCATTATGAAAGGCAATGAGGTTATTCAAACATGACTTGTCTGTACTGAATCCATGCTGACTCCTGATCAGCTTTTAGCCTTCCATGTGGTAGTCATGGACTCCAGAATGAGGCACTCTCACTCCTTCACCTTTCCAGTGATTGAGGTGAGGCTGAATGGGCAGTAGCTCCCTGGGTCTTCCTTTGTGCCCTTTTGGAAGACCAGGGTGACATTTGCTATATTCCAATCCTCAGGTACCTCTCCTGATCTTCATGACCTTTTTAAAGATGGTCATGAGCAGCCTTAGGATGTCCAACAGCTCTCTCAGCACTTGGGGATTCATCCCATGATGGCCCATGGAACTGTGGATATCATGTTTTCCTGACTCTAACCCAATCCTCTGTGACCAAGAGGAAGTTTTCCATCCAGTGTTCATCTACCCTGCTCTCCTGGGTCAGAGATTCCTGGAGGCTGCTCTCATCAGTGATGATTGATGCAAAGAAGGCATTCAATAACTCTGCCTTCTCTACATCCTGTTACCAGGGTCTCCTCTCCATTTACCAATGGGCCTATATTCTCTTTTACTTTTCTTTTGTAAATAATGTATTTGAAAAGCCCTTTTTGTTATCCTTTACATTCTTGGCCATATGTAATTCTAGATGTGCCTTGGCCTTTCTAGTCTCATTTCTACTTTGATCACCTCTCTATATTCACTCCAGGTGACCTGACCTCATTTCTACCTCCTGTGTATTTCCTGTTTACTCTTGAATAATGACAGGAGTATTTTATTCATTTACTGAGGTTTCTTGCCCTGTTGGCCTGATTTCTTTCTCATTGGCATGCATCACTCCTGAGCCTGGAGGAACTGATTCTTGAAAACTGACCATCTCTCTTGAAGCCCTCCTCCCTGCAGGGCCTGAATTCCTCTGGGATTCTTCCAAGAAGATCCCCAAAGAGGCTAAAGCTAGCTCTCCTGAAGTCAATGGCTGTAATCTTACTCAGTGTCCTGATACCTCTTCATTTAATACTGAACTGCACAATCTCATGGTTGCTACAGCCAAG
>VZSE01014927.1:0-30524 GCA_013398275.1 Promerops cafer
GCTTATTCTGTGATTCTGTGAACACACAGGGTAGCCAGGCTTGGTTTGGTGGAATGCTGACCTGCTTTGTGTTAATGCAGGGCAAGACCATGGCTGTGGGCTGGGGATGCTGCCATGGGGTAAGGGAGACCCTAGCAGTGTTACAGGGAAGGGATGAGGGGCTATGATGTATAGCAGGTGGGCAGCTAGCTCTCTAAGGATGCCAGGGATCAGCAGACTCTGTCCTAAACAAGGCTGTTCCCCAAACCAAAGGAAGATCAGAGGTGATGGGTGATGCCTCTCCTCCATCCAGTGGGATCAGGGCTCACAGGGCAGGACTGCACGGTGCAAGGGGTGTCCTACAGTGCAGAGCTGAGCCAGCCCTTGCTGTTAGATCTTGTCAGTGAGGATTATCTTTGCTAAAGGCTCAGCCAGGTGGAATAATTGGCAACCAAATCCCATGCTCCCTCCCAGTACAGCCTAGGGCTGTAGATGGTTAACATTCTTCCTGCTGCCACAGCACCAGGATCTCTTCCCCAGGCAGTCCCATCCCAAGGACATTTCCTTATGCCCTTTAAAGTAGACTTCATATCCTTCCCTTGCATGGTTACAGGGCAAAGTATTGCCCTGCCTTATATTTATATAGGTATGCCTTTCCTTCACTTTTTTGGGTACTTATTGGAGGGTGGCTACGACTTGGAGAATGACATGCCTTTCCCTGGAACATGTAGCTGGGGGACTGGTGGCCTGTGCCATGTCACCACTGGCCTGTAGCAGAGAGCAAGCGAGGCAGCTGTTGCCCCCAGCCCTTTTTCACACAGGCAAATAAAATTCCCTGGGTGAGTAATGTTCCCAGCTCCTGCCCCATGACAGTGAGGATTTTTGGCAGGAACTGCAATTTGTTTAGTGCCAGCAATTTGCCACAGCCCATCGAAAGGAGGCAATGAGATACTTTCCCTGCCCTGAAGCACCGACGGTTGGAGGCAGGTAGGATGAGACATGGAGGGCGTGAGCAGCACAGGAGGAGGGAGTTTCAGGGGAACCATGGGGTCTGGGCAGGGAATGGGTGGGACATCACAGCCACAGGTCTGGGAATGACCCTGAAAAGAGGGGAAGCCTGTCCCTGTTGTGCAAGGCAGGAGGATGGCTGGCACGCTGATACACAGCCATATGGGCTTGCAGGATTCCTTCCCCTTTTCCATGCCATGGACATGGATCTCAGCCATCGTCCAAAGCAGCATCCAAAATTGCATTTGGCACCCCCTGCTCACCCCAGTGAGGTGCTGTCCATCCCAAGGTGGGGTTATTTCACTGGTGCAGCCACTATGGGGAAAAGCATTGGCCTTTCCAGACCTGTGCTCCCGGTTGGCCTTACACCATTTCCCCAGTGCAGCAGCTGTTCCCTCACCTGCCCAGAGCCAGGCTGGGGGGCAAACCTGTCAGTTTCCTTTTAAGGCTTCAATCTTTACCACCTGTATGTGTAAAGTACTATAAAAATGTCTGATAGTCATGGTCTGGCAGTGTGGGGACATGGCTGCCTTTATCTTCCCATCTAAGCTGGACACAGTGTGGAACCCAAGTCACAGGACAAGCCACCAGCAGTGCTGGAAGCAGGGACATGAATCCAGCCACTCATTCCCCCTCTTCCAACAAGACATGTCCCGGAGCATGAAAATATTTCCATGTGCCTGCTGCTGGGCTTGAACAATAATGTTCAAAGCAGCCAAGAGGGTTTTCTTCCAAGGGTTGAGGGATTGCCAGTGCTCAGGAGTGGTCCAAGGTAAATTATCAGCCTGTAACACACTTCTTCAAGGCCTCTCCTGCACCTCTCCTGCTGCGAGGCAGCTCCGTGGAATTGGGATGCTGCAAAGCTGCCATCCCTCCTGTGATGAGGACGGAAGAGCCCTGCCTGACTGGAGGGATTTTCCCCACAAACCTATTGCCCCTGGAAACAGGGGGTGGCTTGTCTGCAGTTTTGCATGGGTAAAAATCTATTGGTGATGGCAATTGGAGAAAACAGCCTGCTCAGTAGCAAGCAGCCCTGAATGCACAAGCTGCAGTTTTGGAGATGCAGGACGAGAGATGGAGAGGCTAGAGGAGGCTTTGGGCTTGCAGCTCCCAGGGGCAGTGCTGCTGACAGGGATGGAGAGGTCACTCAGCATGGAGGCTGCCTGAGGTCCAGTAATCACTGCAGCAAGTCAGGCTGGTGGTGGAGGTGCATGGGCTGCCCACCCAGGTCCCAGCTGCATTGTGTGGCTTGTGAGCCAGGTGCCACTCACGTGTGCCTCTCCTGTGTCCCTGGCTTGAAAGGGCTGTGTTGCTTCCCTACCACATTTTGGGGAGTGAGGTAAAATCCAGGACCTGCAGGCTGCCAGGGAACCTTGTCGTTGTGGGTACAGAGGAGACCAGCTCCCCTCTGCCTCCTGAACCAGTCCACTGCTACAGCCTTGAACGTGCTGGAGATCTGGCTGTGCTCCCAGCCCAATATCCCAGTGTCCTGCAGTGGTGGCTGGCTCCTGCTGCTGAGGGTGACACTGAAACCCAGTGGCGAAACTTGGCCGGAGGACTCACTTGTCTTGAGTTTCAGCTGAAACCACAACGCCGTTGGTACGTTTCTGTGCAAAGCTCAGCAACATCCTGCTGGCTCATGCAAACACTTCCAGCAAACCCTCATTTATTAGTATTAGCTTTTCTGCAGGAATTTTGGCCAGGCCAAGTGTACTGGCAGGCCTCCGTCGGGCTGGGATTTATGGCTGAGGTGGTACCCCTGGGGCAAACGGGTCTCGGGGTGAGTCAGGGCAGACCTCGGCTGTGCCAGCGCACGCGCTGCTGCCCTCCAGAAGGTGTTGATCCAGGAAAAAGATCAACACAGCCTCCATTGGGAGTTGCTGTAGACAACAAAGGTGAGTTCACTACCAGAGCAACTCTCTGGGGATCCTGAGAGCAGAAATCTGTTTTTCTTGTCCCTGAACTGCTGAGGTTTTGAGCATTGCTGAGGTGGAGCTCAGTGTGCATAGCAGAAATGTTGCAACTGGTGCCAGAGAATCTGAGGTCTGTTTGGGGATCACCCACACAGAGTTCTTGAGAAGACAGGATCTGGCTTTGTGCACGGTCAACAAAATAGCTAACCTGGGAGGTAGATGGTCACGGATGTAGCACTGAGAGGAGCATAGGGCTTGCACTGCCCTCTGCTTTGCCCAAGCTGCCTCCATGCTGTCTTCTACAGTGTACCCATATCCAGTGAAAACCTCGGGCTTGGGATTAACCTTGCACTGCCCACTAGGACAGCCTGAACCTGTGTTACTCCAAAAAGGGCTGCAAAGCCCTCAGAGGGAGCTCCCTGCACAAGCTGTACTTGTTCAGCTTATGCCTTCAGCTCATGCATCTGGCAAACCAGCTGGGGGGGCTGGAGGGCAGCATCAACCTCCCCACACACCTCCTCAGGGGGCTGGGTGACCACCATCTGGTTCTGGGGTGGGAGCAGAGAGGCTCGAGCTGGGATCTTGAATCTAGTGGGTCCCACAAGTACTGTTATCCCTAGTGCTGCTTCGGTGCCATGTTACATCTCCAGGGACACACAGGGAAATGTTGGAAAGGGCAGAGCAGGTGGAAACTTCTCATGCTGCTCTCTCTACAGCAGCATAAAGCACACAGGCTGATCCAAGGGTAGATTTGCCTTTAGTCTTTTCAGTGGGATTGTGGCATCTGTCGGAGAAATTCCTGTATTCATCTTGGGATTTCAGCGGTAACACATCCAAGGAGTCTTCTCCAGTGGATAGTCAGATACTGGCTGTGCTCTCTATGCACAGGTTGGATCCTGGCTCTGCAGGGAACTTTGACTTGACCCCATTAAGCTGGGATTTCACAGAATGGTTTGTTCAGAAGGGACCTAAAATATCATACTGTTTCCCAGGTGATCTACCGCAGGCAGGGACAGCTTCCACGAGACTTGGAAGGGATCCTGCTGAATGTCACATAAGACAAGCAGCCGAGAACCATGTATCATGACATTTGCTCCTGTCAGGCTGAGCTTTGGCTTGGGCTGTCCCTGAGGGCTGTGTGTCTCTGACCCTGTGGGAGATACTCCCCTGACAAAGAGTGACAATGCCAGACTGTCCTCCATGTTAAAGTTGTGGGAAACTTCAGCCCCCCCTGTCCAGGTTCAAAGCAGAGGTGACTCACAGTGGAGCTGTGCACACTATTACACATTCTGTGGCTCAAGGGACTTCTTTTTTTTCCTTTTTTTTTTTTTAATTTTTTTTTTCTGTGTGAGGTGGAACAGCTCAAGCAAAAGGCATGGGGAAGCCATCCCTCCTATCCTTCCTCTCCATCCTAACCCCATCTCTCTGTAACCCCATCTGTGGGTAATCCCCTGCTCCCATGCCTCAGCTCCCTGAGTCCAAAATCCCAGCTGTGGTCCTGCCATACCCTGCCCATGTGCTGTGGGAAATAGCCATGTAAAGGCCTGGAAAGGTAAGACTGCAGACAGAGGTGGGATGGTTGAGATGACAGCAGCAGAGAAAAGTACGGAATCCTAAAGGAATAAAGGCAGGGAGTCAGGGTTCGTTGGGCCATCCCTCAGAGCCATGAATATCCACAGGCAGACCCCAGCCAGTAAAAGCTCTTTGGGTGCCCTTCTGAGGTGGTGAGCACACCACAGCCTTGCCAAGGAGCTCACCAAATCCTAGCCATGAGGATGGCCAGGCTTAGGCTGGGAACTGCAGGGGGTGGCAGGTTGACCCTGGCTGGATGCCAGGCACCCACCAAAACTGCTCTGTCACTGCTCAGCTGGACAAGAGAAAATATAACAAAAGTTCATGGGCTGAGATAAGGACACAGAGAGATCATTCATCAAATACTGTCACGGGCAAAACAGACTTGAACTGAAAATGTTAATTGTATTTATTACTGATCAAAATCAGAGCAGGAGAATGGGAAGTAAAATAAATCTTAAAACCACTTTCCCCACACTCCTCCCTCCTTCCCAGCTCTACCTCCTCCCACAGTGCCTCAGGGAGATTGGAATGGGAATTACGGTCAGTTCATTGTTCCTGCTGCTGCTCCTGAGAGAAGTCCTTCCCCTGCTCCAGCGTGGGGACCTTCCCACAGGAGACAGTTCTCCATGAACATCTCCAATGTGAGTCCATCCCATGGCTGTGGCTCAGTCTTCCATGGCTGCAATCCTTCAGGAACAGGCTGCTCCAGCGTGGGGCCCCCATGGGAGAGTTCTACCAGCAAACCTGCTCCAGCATGGGCTCCTCTCTCCACAGGTCCTGCCAGGAGCCTGCTCCAGCACAGGTTTCCCACATGTCCAAAGTCTTCTTTCAGGCATCCACCTGCTCCAGCCTGGCTCCAGGGGCTGAGCTGGATCTCTGCTCCCCCGTGCCCTCCCTGGGCTGCACGGACACAGCTGCCTCACCACGGGCTGCTGCAGGGGCTGCAGGGGAATCTGAGCTCCAGAGCCTGGAACAGCTCCTGCCCTTCCTTCTGCACTGCCCTGGGCTGTGTACAGGGCTGCTCCTCTGACATGTTCTCACCCTGCTTTTCTCTGGATGCAATTACATCTGCACAATAACTTTTTTTTGTCCTTTTTAAGTATGTTATCACAAAGGCATTACTGTCATTCCTGACTGGCCTAGCCTTGGCCAGTGATGGGTCCATCCTGGAACTGCCTGGCATTGGCTCTCCCAGACATGGGGGAAGCTTCCTGAAGCTTCTCATGGTAGCCCCTCTGCTACCACAAGCTGGCCATGCCAACCTGACACACGGGGTGTGGAGCTCTTCAGCCTGGGCGGTGCCAGTGGTCAGCTTTAATGGCTACTGTCCATCTGCCTTGCAGATCTCTGGATGTCAGAGGTCGCTCTGAAAGGTCAGCAGCAGTAATGACAGAAATGACAAAGAGAGGGGTGATCTGGCCTGGACTAAGGAATCTGACCTAAGAGCAGGTTTTCCTGCTCATGTCTTTTGCTGCTCAAGTTGTTGCTTCATCCTGCTGCTGGCTTGCCTCATTACCCCTCCTTCAGAGTTCCTAAGATGTCCTTTTTTTCAACAATGCCCTGTGCAGTGCAGGTGAGGCATGGTACCACCTGATTTTCTGTGTGCCCTCCGCATCACAGCACTTCCTATGAGAGGATTCAGGTGGCTTCCTGGGGTGCAGCTTCCCCAGGGTAAGGAAATGAGTTGGTGAGAGTAATTGTGTTACAGTGCCTTGAGACGCAGGCTCCATAGTGAGGGTTTTTTCCCACTGTTGGTGTTGTTGCCAGGCACAGAGCCCTTTTGTGCTATGACCCCCAAGAGATCTTCCCAAGGTGATGTTTATGTGGGCTGCAGTTGTAGGTTCTGCAGCTGGGCTTGCTCTGCTAGGCAGAACTTGCCACAGGGATTCAGTTATTCCCTGCCATATGCAAGAATGTGACAAGATAAAAAGGCATGTTTCTTCCCTCACTTTCATCCTGAAATGCTCCCTGACAGGATGGGCTAATGAAGACAACAGATCTGCCCCTGTTGATGCTTCCATTCTCTCCAATTTGAGAATTGCCCTCGGCCCAGGAGAGATCTGGGCTGTGCATGATGCAGCAGCAGATAGCAGTGCTCACACCCAGATATGCAGGAGGTGGTTTTGGCCAAGGGAATCCATCAGTTATGAACAAGCTCAACCCTTGGAAGAGGATCTCTATCAGTTCCTGTTTGCACGTTACAGGATGCTTCCTGGATGACTCCGTAGCATTTACACTTGGCCAGATGAGCTGATCTTTCTCAATTTACTGTATTTATTTATTCCCTGCTTTTATCACTGATCTTGATGTGAGATGGAACCAACCCCCACAAGCAGAGAGAGGAGAGTACACAGCAACAGCTGAAGGTGCAAGGTTGTGCTTGGGTGACCCAAGGACAGGAAGGTGAGTGTTCCCATATTACCTCCATGGTCTGTACTCTGTCCATGCCTCCAAGATGTCAGCCAGCCAGGGCTGGCTCCCTTCCCACCTACAGAGGTCGAAACACAAGCCTTTCATGTGTGCTTAAGTGAGAGGGTGCTGAGGTGAAGTGTTCTTGCCAGCTCTCCTGCTGAAAGTCCTCTGCCACGCCCATGGTGGAAGTGATTTGTGTGTTCTCTTTCAGATTATTTTGTGCAAAGTGAGAGAGCTTTCCAAAGGAGAGACATGGATATCTCACCTGTGTCTGTCTGACATTCGCAGGGGCTGTTAGCTTGGGGGTCAATCACTTCTGTTTTGTGTCTCATTTCTTGGGGGAGAGAAAGGATTTGGATATGGAATTCCCTGGTCCTCGGGTGAAGACCATAGGCTGAAGGAGGTCAGTGCTGACTCCCCTGCATTGTACCTGAGGCCTGACAAAGCTTTGAGGGTTTGCCTGATGGGCCAGTGCGCTGCCAGGAACCCTAACTCTGCAGTGCCTACCTTGTACCAACACAGCTGTTTCTTGGCCAGGAATGTGCCATTAGTGTTTTCTGTGACTTGACTTTGGCACATGGTTTGACAATAAGATTAAGAGTTCTCCTCTGAGCCTCATTCTTTGGTGCAAAGTGTATTCACCCCCATCCATTCCCTGAACTGGGAATTCCCTGGTGCTGCATGGCCCACGGAGGGCTCCTCTGCTGCCAGAGGGTCTCACCTGCCTTTTGCATCTGAGCAATCCTGTGCTACAACCCACAGTGACAAAAAGCCCTGTGAGCCGACAGCCTGTGCATCAAACATGATTCTGGATTGCCTGATTGTAAGTAAAGCTTGCCAGGACCAACTAGGAGACCTTGTGGTCAAATTCTGCTTTCTTTCACTTGGCTTTGATGGGACCTTTGTATTAATATAAGCTGCAAAGCCGGATCTTACTGAGAATTCTGTGAGTGATTATCTCCCCAGGCCACTGTGCAAAGTCTGTTCGTGCTGGGGATTACTTGGGATCCCCTAAACACACAGTTTGTGTGGGATACAGGTGTGGGTGGCAGAGACTCTTTGGAGAAAGCCTGAGTGGAGGCACCTGTTCAACGCCGTTTCACACAAAGGGAGGATTTGGGGCAGGCATCACTGGGGCCAGGTTTCCCTGGTCACGCTCCAGAACCAGTTTCCCAACTGGACAAACAGGAGGTGTAGCCAGCCTGAGCATCCTGTGGGTTGGCATCTTGTGTCTACCCAGGGAATTTTACATGGAGCACTAAAGCCTACAGCTTCTGGCCAGTGTGGGGCAGTGATCGTCGGGAACCCAGCGCCTTGTGCAAGAGCTCTCTCACTCTTGCATTACAGGCATTATCTCCCCAGTAGCATAGGTTTGCTTTTCATCTAGTGACTCAGAAATCTAGCCTTGGCACAGAGAGCCTTTGTGTACTGAATAGCCCCCAGATAACACCATTTTTGGAAGAAAAGGAGGATGGGTGGAAGGAGTAGGTAGGAGCAGCTCCCTGTCCTCTTCCTCCAACCCAAACCCATTGCTATTGCAATGGCTTTTGGGCACAGGCAGGCTACAAGTGTTTGAGTTTCTCCTAATGCCACACCCAGGCTTCAGCATGCTGATCTGTCTGCAGAATCCTTGACTCCTGAGGACCTGTTTGACCTCACCTGTGGAGATCTTGGCTGCAAGAAAGGTCTCCTGAGTTATGCTCCCCACTGCCATCACTGAAGGAAGAAAGCTGTCTTCTGTGCACACCTGCATGCCCCTTTGTGTCTGTGGTAACTTCTCCTTGACTCATTCCTTTCTGCAGAAGACATGGTGGGAAGTCCCTCCCTGGGAATAGCTGGTCAAAGGAAATGTGTTCTGGCTCCCTTCTCACCTCTCACGATTTGCCTTTGGATTTTATTACACAGGGCAAGGTTCTGGTTTGTTTTGTTGCTTTTTCCCCCGTAAATGTGCTGACAGGTGTGTTGGGAAGTACCAGGGAGGTGTAACACCCCTCCATCTGTGTGTCATCCAATTGGCTCACCTCTTGTATTCCCCTGGTGACATCTGGTGCTCCTGTGACCAAAGGGAAAGGTGAAAGAACACAAAATCCTATCTCCTCTTAGGTTCCTTTATGGCCATTCTCATGGGAAGAGCTGTTAGAAACCTTCTGCCTTCAAGGCTCAGAAATATCCCGTGAGGATTTCTCTGCACTGCCCTTGCTGTTTCCTGCATCCCCATCTCTCCTTTCAGAATTTCACCTTCCATGAAACAGCCCAGCTGCAAAATCCACCATCAAAGAGGGCCTTTCTCCTCTTCTTGCAACTGTCTGCCTCTCCGCTGGTACACAAAAGTTCTCTGCCTGTCTGGCACAATGGACCAAGAAGTTCCCAGCACTTCTTTGCCTCTGGGCTATTCCACGCCACTTCAAAGGATGGCTGAAACCTCACAGTTCATTTTCAGCATATAGATCCCCTATAGATTTATTGTTTTTCCTATATAATGGATGCTGTTATCACTGAAACCTGCAGTACTTAAAACAATTTTCACTGATGCCCCTGCTGATTTGATCTGATTCTGCAAGACATGGTGGGAAATTTTGCAGATGTTTCTTACCCTGAAGTGCTTGCATGCTCAAAATCCTGTACAAGACCTGTTGAAAACGATTGAAAGAGTTGTATTGAAGCCACAGGTAGCCTCAGGGTTCCCTAAGAGCAAAGTTTTCCAAGAGAAGGAGCAGATCCCACCTGCCAGCCCTGTGGTGGATTGATTGGAAATCCTGTGACTAATTTAATGTCATTCTTGGGCTTTAAAAACTATGAAACCCAAACTCATTTTTATGGAAAAACCTGTGTATTAGGGCAGAGAAGTGGGACCTTTGTTTTCTGTTACGTATCTTAGGGGCACCTCTGGAGCCAGATTCAGCATAGAATTCCCAGTCTGTTTTGGTTTCCATCTGCTGGTTTTAAACTTCCTCTGTCACTGTCAGCATTGAAACATTCCCCTTGGCTATTTCCTGCTGATTTGAAATCAAAAAGTGTCAGAAAAGAAAACCAGTCCTTTTTGAGCAATGCATTCATGAGGAGTTTCTCATTTCTCCCCTCCAAGGTGCATTACAGTGGTTGATGGACACTCTGTACCTCTGGGCAATCCCATTAGAGGCAGACAAGGTTAATGGTGAGGTGGTTGAGATTATGGGTCTGTTTTCTGAGGGATGCATAAATCTTCCACCCTGTTCAGGTATCCTGCAGGTGGCCTTTGAGCTAAAAGCTAGAGTTTGGCTGGAGGCTGCTCCTTTTGGACTGGCTCTGGGGTGAAGGTTTGCTCAGTGGGCATGTGTGCCATGGGCGTGCCATGGGCATGCCATACGCCTCCTTAAGAGAGGGAGAGCATCCTCCTCTTCCTCCCCCTTCCTTGCTGCTCCTCAGATTGATTTTTCTTGATGTAAGAGAGCTGAGTGCTGGTTGATTAAGCCATGACCTGAGCTTTATATAATGCATTGTGCAATGCGCTTTATGTAATCAGAGATTTCTTATGTAAATTTTTTGCAGGGCACTCACCAAATCAATGACCAGACCTGATTCCTGTTATGTGGATGGGTTTGCTCTTTCTGGGAGGGTGTATTTTTAGGGGGGCCAGGAAATCAAATGCATGCAGCTGTGGTTTGATGGCTCTTCGTCCATGTCCATCTCCAGAAAGCTCTCTCCGAACTCCTTAAAAAGAAAGAAGGCAGGGCTTAAGACTTTCTTTCTGTGGGCCAGCTTTAAAAGGGGCTTAGCTGCACCCATGTTCCACCAGTTATAATGGGACTGTCAGGCACAGCTCCCCCTTTGCTGTATCTGATGTGCTTGAAATAGTCCTCACCTTTTCCTTCCCAGTGGGGCTGGATTGTGCTAGAAGGTGGGTCAGGAATGTGAGGTGAGGATGTGATTCAGGCTGTGAGCTGAGGGTATGACCCATATTGGCATGAGATTAAAATCCAATTCCTCCTTGCAGCTGAGCGCACAAATCATGCCAGCCATTCACGTTGCCCATTGAGGTGGTTAATCCATCAATGGGGCCTCATCTGTGCCCCAGGAGTGGAATCATCCACACCTAGGTAGTGACAGAACAGCTAATGGGCTGGAAACAGCCACTGCAGATGCCAAAAGAAAGAAAAACAGCTGTGGGGCCCTCTTGCCCTGGCTCAGTGTCACTTCTGGCTCACTGTGCGGCCAGTGCGTGAGTTCTTCCAGGGGATGGTCAAATGGGGGTGATGCAGCATCCCAGGGCCTCACAGGTACTCTCATCAACCCTCTCCAGCCTTCCTCCCCTCCTGTTATGGGAAAGGTTGGGTTGTTCTTGCTGAGATTGCCTGGGATGTGGTGCAAGCATGGCTGTGGCCTGGCATGATTTGCACAGCCTGGTGAGATGGGGCTGGCCCGTACACCTCACTGAGCCCTGGGGCCGTTGCAATGCTCTTTCATGCTACAGAAGCTGTGCTTGTGGAAAAACTTAGGATTTTACTTTCATGTACCTTTAAACTACAAGTATTTCGCAACGGCAAGAGAACCTGATACCTGGCTGTATGAGAGCTGGGAGGCTGACTGCACTCCTGGGTGTGTGAACAGTGTCCTGCACGATAAACTACAGCAGGGAAGGCTGTAGGGCTCTTGGGTGCTAGAGCACTCACTCCTCAATCTTAGAATCATAGAAGAAGAGACCTTAAAGGAATACCTTCCACTAGACCAGGTTGCTCAAAGGTCCACCTGAAACTGAAATTCAATTGATTAATATCAACACTGCTGCCATCAGTGAACCAGTTAGTGTCATCCCACCTAGCCTGGCCTTGAACACTTCTAGGGATGGAGAATTCACTGCTTATCTGGGCAACCTGTGTAACTTCCCGACCACTCTCACAGACAAGAATTCTGAATATCTAATCTAAACCTGCCATCTGTCAGTTCATACCCATTCCTCCTTATCTTATTTCTCCATGTCCTTGTAAAAAATCCCTCTCCAACTCTCTTGAAGCCCCTCTAGGTACTGGAAGGTCTTCCCAGAGTCTTCTCTCCTCCACACTGAACAGCCCCAACTCTCTCATCCTGTCAGCTGAAGTCTAATTACTAAGGGAGGTTGAAGTGATTAGGAGATCCTGATGCAAAGGGAAGAAGATATGCAGAAAACCTGATGGACCTTTCCTTTGTCTTTATCTGTGATCTGAACTACCTGAGGTGCTTGATGCCTGTTAAAATTTTCTTGAGCATGAAGAAAAATTAAAGAGGACAATTTATATGAGATGGGCATTACCAGATCCTTCATGGATCTGCTTGGCTTGTCCTCACCCCCTGTGGAGGTGAGATGTCCTGGCCTCCCTGGGGAGCAGGCTCTGTAAGGCCACCCTACATGAAACAGCTCACAAACCTCTGGCCCATGGGACATTTCAGAGTAAAGCCATGAAGTCAAAACCCTCCAGACTTTATCTTTTCGATAAAAGAAGAAACAGGAATACATATTATAGAAAATTCCTGTCTTCCCTTTCATCCGTCCTCCTGTTCCTTGCGGTTACTTTGCTTTGAATTTCAGCTTTGGCAAAGGTGCATATGAAAGGCCAGGAACACTCTGATGGGTTTCGTGGTCACTGCCAGGCAGCTGAGGTGTAAAGCCCCAGGTAGATGTTAAAGCTCCACCTTGCTGGGGGCTCACAGGTTCCCTTCCCTCCACAGATGAAATGCGATGTGCAAGCGCGTGTTGCGTCAGGAGAAGGCTTTTGTGGGGAGCTTGTGCTTGGGTACAGCTCTGGAACTGGGGAAACCACACTTTTCACTTTTGGTTCTGGGAATCCTCTCCTGAACTTCCTTGTTCACCCATGGTAACCAGAGATGTGTGGTGCTATGATTGCAATCACACCGTCATTTGTCCAGACTGTTACTGTTATCAGAGACGTCCTGTTTGCTCTGCCTCTTGCAGAACAGCAACAAGGAACCAGGAGGTGTTGGGAGAAGTTCCCAGTTGGAAGAAGAATGTAATTAAAAGATTAACAATGTGTCTGATCACAGGTAACAGATGCTGCCAGTGAGTTGACTACTGTGGTGGTCAGGTCTCTCAGCAGAGAGACTGAACTAACCCTGTTTTGAATAATTAAAATATTTTATTTTTCAGTTTGCAATATGGAGGGGTTTTTTCCAGTGTTACAGACCACATGCTGTCCCTCCTTGCTCCCTGGGGCATGCCCAGCCCAGTCAGCTCTTTGCTCACTGTATTTGTTAGCTCTAAGAGAGAGAAGGGATATAATTCAAGGAGGATGGTGCAGGTTTTGGTGTGGATGCAGGAATTGTCCTTTGTACAAACAAGGGAGAGGCAGTCATCTGGGGAGGCAGCAGCTGTACAGAAAGCACTTTGCAGGTGAGCAGTTATCACTTATAACTTTTGCTGGAGCAGTTATAAGCTGACCATAACTCAACAGATTCCTGCTGTTGCAAAAAAGAAAGGAAAATTTAATCATCCCCGGGATGTATAAACAATGGCATTGTTTGTAGGACACATGAAATAGTTCCAACAATTTTTTCATGGGGATCATGCCTACATGGCAGTAATATGACCAGCTCTGGGCACTGCCCTTCAGGAAGGTTATGTACCAACGGGGGAGGGTTCAGAGGAGTGCAACAAAAGTGACTGCAGGGCTAGGGAACATGATCCATGGCTGGGACCAGGGTCTAGAGCAGAGGTATTCCAGACTGAGGCCTATTGTCTTCTGGTCTATTTGTACGTGGTCTGAAAAGGTGAGTAAGAAAAGAAAGATTCTATATGCTTTAGGGCTGTCTACAGATAAAACATCTCTGAAAAGGTCTGTCCTTGCAAAAGAACTTAGGGCCCAACATTGAAGTGAGAGAAAATGAACTACTCTGTTTTACAGAGAAGATTGAGAAGGGCCCAATGCCAACTTTCAAAGGCATAAAATAGAAGGAAGAACCTGTTGTCTTGGTTGGGGAGGTAGAAAGTTAGGAGACTCCATTGTAGCAATGACAATGGCGGAAATCTTAGGAATAGTGGGATCTCTAGGTGCTGGAATGTGTGATCTGGGCAGGCTTGCAATTCCCAGCATGGGAATCTCAAAGAACAGGCGAGATAAACATCTGTCTGTAAGCACAAGGTTAGGGCTGACCCCTTCTTGGCTCTCTCCAGGTCACTTTGCATCCCAGTTCTGTATGGTTGTGTAACTAGCTAGTGTTAATTTATGGTCATTGCTATTTAATATATTCATAAACACAGTTGAGAAGGGTGTGAGCAATGAACGAGTTGTCACCCAACAGCTCATTTCCTTTTCTGGATTAGTAAAAGTATGTTGAGCAATACTAATCCACTAATCCAGCCCCAGGTATCTATGAATTGCTAGGCAGACATCCCCAGCTCCATTTTTCTATGATTCTGCATCACAAGCCTGGCATGTTGATTCTGGGAAGTAAATACAGTGGCCTCAGATTTGATCCTAACTTTTCACAATGCTGACAAACATCCTGAATGTCATCCACCTCTCTGCTAATCTGCACTATCTTGAATTTTACCCAGTAGCAGCAAGACAAAAGGTAATTCCAGGAAGCTTGGCTGTGATGCCACGGCTGTTGTTTGACAAGGATCTGATTCCTCTAAAAATACTTGCAGTGGCTTGAAGAAAGCTGAAGTTACACACTACAATTCCTCTATTTGCTAGCGGGGAGAGGTCACTGAATCACAAAATCACAGAATATGTTTGGGAACTGGATACAGTCTTGCAGTATGTGTAGCTTTTTTAGAGAGGCCATGCTTCTGAGAGGTCTCATTGAAAGAGAGGAGAAAGAGTGGAAGAGATAATGGAGTTGGACAGCGTTTTGAGGACAGGGATTTGATGAGGATGATCCAGGTGAGGTGAGACACTTGAACTTCACCTGGGGGGATCCAGGTTCTCTGAAATTTCAGTGCAAGAGCAGGGGCTTTCTTTTGTCTTGCTATTTTGGTTCTATTCCAGTTCCATTAATTGCAGCTCATTTGCAGTTTTAAAATCTTCTTGTCCCTGGAACTGTGGACTGATGTGCCAAGAGGCCTTGGTAATCCAGGGCACAGTTTGGAAGTGGGGCAGCCATTGTGTCTGGAATGCAATAACTCATTGACCCACTTTAGCTTCCAGCATCTCACCTCAGCATGAGCACCACTCAGGCCACTGACACGTACTGCCTTATTTTTCCTAACATACTGCCTTTTAACTGTGGTTTGTGGAGATGGGCTTTCCACTCCAGAGGGTTTCCTGCATGTTTTTGGCCAGGGTTTTTTGGAACAAAGGTATTTTTCAGGATGTTAAAGCAAGAAGACAGTGAAGCGTGTTTCATGTTATCTGCAATCCCTTTGCAGAAAGGCCTTGCAGGGATTACAGCTCTAAGTGGGCTCACCCTTTTGCCCAAATTAGTAGAAGAGCTGCAAGTATCAGCAGCAGATAGGAGGCTTCACCCTTTCCTTGTTGGAGAATCCTTAGGGGCACGTCAAGGATAAAACCCACAGGCTGAATGGACAAGCAGAGGTGATATTAATAAGCTCTATGAAATCAAAGAAGTCCTCTAAGCCTTTTATTCAGAAGAAGTCATCTAAAGACTTGTCTTGAGACCTCAGTAGCTAGCTAAAGCACAACCAAATCCTACTGCGTTTCTTTCTCATTGTAATTTTGTTTGTGTTTCATCTTGAAGAAAATGTCCCAATCATGAGATTAAAAGGGATATGCTGAATTAATGAGAATGTTTAAAAAAATCCATTAACATCTATGAAGGTGACAGTCTGATTTGTGGGTAGTGTTTTAAATGCTTTGCCCCACCCAGAACACAGAAGCCTCTGATATGTCATTTTGCTAAAACTTTGCTGAGTCTGGCAATTGTGCTATGTGATAAACTCTTTTACTTCAGTTATTTGTCTTGCTGAGGTTGTTTACAGAGAGGGTGTGATGAGTGCTGAGAGATGAGGATAGAGGACACATTTACATGTTCAGTTCAGAGGTTTTTTTATGATCACTTCTTTTCAAAGACCCAAACGAGAAAGAAAGTGCAATTATTTTATACTTGTCTGGATCTGAAGCAGGCTGTTTGTGTTGCCTCTGTGTCCTTGCAATGAGTCAGTGTCCTTGTGGAGTCCATTTTTTCAAATTTTCAGCTCATAGCTTTGTGGAGTTTTCTGTTCTTAGAAAAACTATTTTTGCTTCTTTTTTTTTAAAGTAGAGAAATTATCTGAATGAATTTCAGCAGGTGAGATGCCATTTTAGGTTATGCAGCGCCTTGCGGAAGTGAAGATGTTGCTCCAAATAAACTGGACAAACTTTGCTATGTGTCTAAAAGTCCTTGAGCTTGAAAGTTGTTTTTAAGTGTATTAATCCTTGAAATAAGTCTTGGCACTTAATTTATTTTTAAAAATCCCACTACCTTTTTCTTCCTAATATCCTTTTGGTCTTTCTGAATTTCCTATGGAGCTTTTCTATGTGCTGCCAAACAAATATTTCCTGATTCTTGCCAATACTCTCTATTTTGTGTGTTGCCATGCTAACAATTTGGGAGTTTGGCATATGAAACATAAACTCTCCCAGATTATGCAAAAAAAGGAGTGAAGGAGTCATTACACAAAGGTTTGTATAAGGTGAAGAAAATCAACACTGAACTCCTTCAAAGGGTTTTGTCATCACAATCAGTTAAGGAATCACCTAGGCTAGTTAGAGTCTTGAATCAGAATGATAACCCATACCCACAGAAACTTTTTCAGACATCAATCAGCTTGAGATGCTTGGGGGATGAAAGTGCCTCTGTAGGAACATACTTTTCATAGCTCACAAAATCTGCAGTGACTTTTGTCTGCACTTACACTGCTGTCTTCCTCTAAGTAGCATATTTCTCAAACCAGCATCTTTCTCAAGCAGAACATAGGCTTGTGTTTTTATGACATATCTAATATCTCTAATGGCTCTAATAACACCCTCCTACATCTTTGCTCCCAGCCAACAAGGTATATAGTATTTCTTGCACAATAATTTCTCATTGAATAACATAAATACCTCACAAAGCTTGCTTTCCTCATGTACATGTTGGGTCTACACTAAATCTGATGTCTTGTATGTGTAGGAGTTGCTTTCCTATAAGAAGACATTAATTGTTTCCTTGCCTTTTGGACCAGAGGGTCTCTGGTTTTACAACCTCCTCTGTAAAGCAGGTTTATAAGTTGCATGTAAATTCTATTTTCTGGCTTGATTGAGTTCAGGTGAGTGTCTTGATCTTGTTTTGCATCTAAATTACTACACAGTCCAGCACCACCTCAGATGGGAGGTGGCAATTAGCTGAGAGCTTCCTAAACCACACAGCAAGCTGCCTGTGGTTCTTTGGGTTTCCTTGTACACCCTGCTACAAAGCAGCTTGAATTCCTTGTGGTTTCCAAAATTCCCCACCAATATGCAAGGGCTGGAGTTTTAACCCATTCCCAGCAGTGTCCCAGTTTGTCTGTACCTCTGAGCTGGGCACAGACTGGTCTCAAGATAATCAGTCAGAGCACGTCTTAGCACCAGAGACCCAGGGAGTGTCACGTCCTGGTGGACCTGGTGCAGTGGAGGTGGGAGTTCTCAGGGAACATCACTGAGCCACTCACTGTAGACTGAGCTGGACACAAGGTGCCGTGGCTTCCCTGGGAAGTGTGAGCAGTGGAGGGGTCTCCCTGCAGGGGGAATTGAGAGGGCTGGGTGTGGTGTAGGTATGTTGGTGGAGTGTGTGTTTTTGTCATTAGCAGTTTGTTGGGACTTTGGGGCTGGCAGCACCAAGTCCTGCCTCTGTGCAGGACGTGGAGAGAGATGTTGGGCTGGGCAAGGAGAACAGGGAAAAAGTCAGGGGGGGTCTGATTAGCTCAATATCTGGGAGACATTCCAGCAGCCATGCTGACTGGGTGGGTTGGGATGGCTTTTCTCTTCCAGTTTAACAAAAAAAAAATCCACTTTTAGGCACTGTGAGGAAGGAAGGTCCAAACTCAGGTGCAGGGAGCTATGGAGCTGATGTCCTGCTCTTGCTCTGCTTGCACACTGGGGGAAGAGTGAGGAGTAATGGAGATGAGATACTGACTGCTTCCTCCTCATGAGCAGGGGCACAGCAAACTATACAGCTCTATGCTGAGTGCCCTGCTGTGGCTGAAAGGGCTTTGCTGAAAGATAAACCCATCTCCAAAGGACCCTGCTGTACCAGTAAGTGACGTGGGGGAGCAGCTTGGGGGCAGGCTGTGTAAAACAAGTGGAGAAGTGGTGGGTGGCTCACATGGATCAAGTTGCTGACAGATGACACTAGGCTTGACCCCAAATGTTGGTGTGAATCCATTCTTTGGCTGCATGCCCACCTGAATCCCTTCAAACTATTGTGGCAGCAACCCAACATGACTGGTGAGCATCGCTAGCCTGGGAAAGCTTCCTTCAGATTTAGGAAGATGTAATTCCTTCATGATGGTCCTGGTTTATCCTACTCACTGCCAGCTTCAGAGGCATCCCCTGGGGCAGGGAATGGTGGGAAAAAAAAAAAAATTAAATTCCTTGTGAAAGTAAACACAGCAGCTTTCTCCCAGCTGCTGATGAATAATGCTTTTGTGTCATGAGTTGGTGCAGTCCCTTAGGTGTGAAGTGTCTGAGCACAAGGTGAGGTGACACTGTGCTGGAGAGGGGGGTAAATAAGTGCAAGCAGGCTGTCCCTGAGTGCCAGGTGTGCCCAGCAGGGTTTGGCAGCAGAACTAGAGGGGCAAGGGGGCCAGGGACCCTGTGGTGAGCTTGAGCAGAGGGGTGCTGCTTCCCTCCCTCCTTGCTGACTCACCTGCATTGTGTCACCCAGGACATTAGTCAGGAAACTGGACTGAGGGGTTTTACCTTTACCCTACTTGTCTTGCTCTTGTGGGTTTTCCATCAGCCCCTGTTGTTCTCTTTCTGTTCCCAGCCAGTGCCTCGCACTCCTTGGGTTTATTTTGCCCAAGCACAGGGAGAAAGGCCCTTGCTATAGATGGGTACTGGCTGGAGGAAACCCTGAAGCCCAGGCTTCAGGGGAAAACCCAAGCAAAGGCCTTGCACAAACAGTGCTGATTTCCCTTAAGCTTGCAAAGACCCCAACGAATGTGGGCATGAAAACTTGGGGTGGGCTTAGGAAAGGGGATCAGTCTTACCAGCACTTGCTAGAGCTGGGACACCACAAATTTTGGGACCAGCACCATGGTGATTCCTGCAAGACCCTCATTCTCCTAGGCTTACGTGGCTGCCCAACTCTGCCCCCAGGTCCTTGCTGTGTGCAGTGCTTGTGGTCTTCGTGCTGGGTCTTCCAGCTGGGAGCTGTACCCCAGACAGGTTGCAACTCACCCCAAAACTCTCCACTGGAAACCTCCAACCCTTCTCCTGTCCTGACTCCCTCTGGTTTGTAAGGGCAGCTGGATGCTGGATTCCAGCTCCAGCTCTATCAGCAATGGAAAAAGCAAAGTAATTACTTTCTGTGATCTAGTTCTGGCTCTTCTGTCCTTACCAACCACATGATAGCCACCCTTTTCCCCACAGCACTACAGACTTTTAGTTTGCTTTAATAAAGTAATTTGCATTCTACCTGAGCCTGTTCTCTGGAGCCCCCCCGACTTATTGTAAGGCTCCTTTTTTTTCTGCCTTAGAATCAGTGAAAGCACAGACCAAAATGATGCCCAAGCCTGGCCCCTTTGTGCATTCTTTTGAGATGTTCCTGTATTTGAGAGCATATTTTGCAGAAGAAAGTTTCCAATAACAAATCACTTTTAACCAGAACTGCAGGTGTACTCTGCTGATTTTGTATTAGGATTTCATGCTGGAGGATGACAAGAGTGGTACATCATCTCCCACCTCCTCCCAGACCACAAGATGATCTGCCAGGAAGCAGGTTTGTTTTGATGTGTTTTCTCCTCAACAAACCATCATACCTGCACCAATCACCTGATTATGTTCCCAGCACTTACAAATGGATCAGTCAGCAGGGCAGGCAGGGTTCTTTCCTGGTACAGAAGGTGGCTTGATTGAGCTGGGATTCCCGGTGTCCTCCTGGGCCTGCATTTAAAAGACAGATATTGTGTTTACCCTTCACTTGTCCTGTGGGAATGCCAAGAGTTCTCAATGATAATTACTAATGGGTTTGAAGTGTCTCTGGCTGTTTCCTTAAGTACCTCTGGTTTATTAAATTCTGCCCACTGGGCTTCAACCTGTATTTATTCCATTCTGGACTCTTGTCCCAGCCCTACTTAACATTTTCTGTTGTTGGTAATATGTCCCAGTTTAAGCTTTTCCTACATCTGGAGCACAGTATGGGATGTACCAGCTTTCACTCAGTCACACACTCATCCCACCACTGGAAAGAGTCTGGCCTCATCCTCTGACACCTTTCCTTAAGGTATTTGTAAACACTGAGAGATGTAAGCATCTTCTTCAGGCTGAACAGGTCCAGCTCTCTCAGCTTTTCTCATAAGAAGAGAGGTGCTTCAGTCCCCTCACCATCTTTTGTAGCCCTCCACTGGACTCTCTCCAGTACTTTCTTGAACTGGGAAGCCCAGAAGTGAGCAAAGCACTTGACATGTGGCCTCACCATGCCATAGTGGAGGGGGAGGATCAACGCCCATGACCATTGGCCACACTCTCCCTCATACACCCAGGATCACTTGCCATGTGTTCTCATTTCCTGCTAAGAGTAGGTCTGCATTTCTTCATCTTCCACTTACTTCCAATGTAATTCAAAAACATTTTCTATAGAGTCCCTCATATATCCCACTAGTTTCTAACCCTTACAGGTTCTTCAGCCTATCTGAGTTTATCCTTGTCCTTCCAGGCCTTACTGTCGTGATCATTGTTCCCCACAGGACAGCATTTCCATTTGTTATAATATTCCTTCCTGATTCCCAGGCTACCAGCCGGTGTCTGATGCTGTTACTGTCATCTCATACTGTACTTCCTCTCTCCCCTGCTCATCAGAATAGATTGCCTTTGTGCGCTTAATTAAGGGCATGTTCATGTGATTGCAAGAGAATTAAGTCAACACATCATAAGAAATTATTACCTGTCAGATGAAACATAGTAACTGACTCGCTTCTTCTGTTTGAGCCTGTCCTGATTGTGAAATTAAATGGGTGAGTTTAAACACCTTTGTGGCTGGGTTAAGCAAACTCTTTTTATCGCATTTGAAATGAATTAGTCTTTTGCATATAGTCAATTATTACATTAGTTGATTGGCAGTAATGCCTTCCGATGAACTAATTGGTCTCTTGGGATGAGTAAACACATCCACAATATCCCCTGGTAGCACAGAGGCTCTCTTGCACTTGCATTACTGATTTAGATTTTTTTCCTGAGGTGAATTCCCCATGTTTGCTGACTATTCCTTTTGTTGAAACCTACGATCCATGTTTCAAATCCTCTTTTTGGAAAACACTGTTCTTGTTCCATTACTGCCACACAGGATCCAGTAGTACAAGTGTGGTGGGAAGGCTGTTGGAGGACAGGTCAGTTTGAACTGGGAAAAAGTACTCCACAAATTATCTTTTCTGCTGTGACCTCCTCCAACCTGCAGAACACATGGGAGTGTTTCTAGCTGGTGCCCCGAGGGCAGCTGTCAGTCCTGTCCCTTCTGACACAAAGGCATTTTCCAATGTGAAGTCTTGGTCAGAGCCAGTAGGAATCTCAGAGAGGAGGAAGTTGTGGGATCTGACAGATGGTGGAAGATGAGGGCTAAGTGGCTTCACCTTCACAAGTCCTCTCACATTTCTTTTCCCCTTTCCTCATTGTGGCATGCATCTGCCTTACAACTTTCACTTTGTCATGAAACCATACAGAGCAGAGATCCATGTCATGAAAGCCTCAGATTTTTGCAATATTCCGGCTTATGAAGGAGTCTAGGACAGTTTGCAGATGTCTTTTGATAAAATGTGTCTAGGTCTGGTCTCCCCACATGAGCAAATCTGTGTTGGGGAACAGAGAAACAGTAAAAGTAGGTCCCCAACTGGGACTGAATCTGTAGCACTCGTGAGACCTTTTTCCTGGTGGGTGCCCTTGCAAGGGCAGCTGGGGTGTTTGGTTTCTCTGCTATGAAGAGAAGTCAGTTATTCCACAAACATAGGGCAAAGGAAGGAGATACAATGCTGCAGAAAGTGTGAGAGAGTGTAAAAGTAGTGAGTGTGGGAGCCAGGACAAATAAGACAACATATGCAGACGGGGTGGAGTTGCTCAGATGAAAATCTACCTCCTCTTAGCTAAAGATGCATAAACAAGAAGATGCTGTAACTCATCATTTATTTATTTATGCTTCTTGTTGGACAATAAAAGACAGATTGGATGTTTGAAATATGCTTTTTGACTCTCCATTCATCAGGGACCAGGAAAGTTCCTGCCTTTAAAGATCCCTGACATAACCTCAAGTTCAACACCCTGGAGTCAATAGTGTTTATGGCTTCTGGTGTGTCTCCTCATAGGACCTCCAGGCATAAGAGACAGAATATAATTAGACTCCAGGTCTAGAGTGAGGCATAACACCTACCTTTTAATTAATTTACTTCTGGTTAGCAGTTCAGTCCTATTTATTCTGAAGCCTTTAAATCTGTTGGTTTAGGTCTGATGATCAAGCTAGTGTTACAATGTGGACATAACCCACATTAATTCACAGCTATGAAACAGCTCTGTCAAGAGGCTGCAGCAGTAAAATCTGCTTGTTAAGACTTAAAGTTTTAGTCCAAGCTGTTAAGTGCACTTATCACAAAGATAAGAATCTGCTTTTTGTCAGAAGGCAACCCAATAAATGTGGTTCATTTTTGTAAATGTGGGCCCAGACATGGTTTTTAAGGGTTTAAAAGTTGGTTGTTGGAGATCTTTTGGAAATACATGATTCTAGGAGCTTGAGGGATGGGAACAGAAAGGGCTGTAAAATCATTCTTCTGAAAAACAAGTCTATATTTAACTTGTTTGTTCTCTCTGAAGGGTTGAAGTCAATGGAATCCTGACAGTGCAAGACCCTTAGCAGAATCTCAAAGGGATGATTGAAAGCACTAAGGAAGGGTATTGCTCCCAAAAGCAATGTTGCTACCAAGAGCAAGGAATGCTCCGGGAGCACTCAGGAAGCAGCAGGACATGTCGTGATGTTCAGGCTGCACAAATTGACTACACCACAGCCAGGAGTTGTTGGGAAGCAATTCATGAAGAGGAGAATGGGCATAATACATTCAGAGTTATCTGTGTGGTGGCTCAGGTGTCAGACAAAAGGCATTTGAGCTCCTGACTCTCTGAGTAGCTTTGGGCAAGTACTTGGACTGCTCTGAACTTTCATCTGCAGTATAAAGAGGAGACTTCCCCATCAGACTTGGGCCTTCCAGACTGATCATATCTCAGAGATACCCTGAAGCTTAAGTGCATTTTCTTAGGCTAGACCTCTTTATTCCAGATGAGGACATAATCAGGAGCTAGATCATGACACCAGGATTGGAAGGGAACAGTCATTATGTCACCGTGTCTCAGAGAGCAGCAGTGATTTTCTGATGGAAGCTGCCTGCTGTACATCTCTCTTGGGGAATTAGGCAGAAGTCACAAGTCAAGAGCAAAAATGTTTGATGGTTGCTTTCAGATTTGCTCTCTACCCTCATGAACAGTGGATGAAATAGAGGACTGCTGCATTACCATCTCCAGACCCCAAAATGTGGGCTCTAAGGAGTCCTCTGGCTTTGCTCTGCAGTATGTGGAGGACATTGCATCACTGCACATTTTAGATTAGCCTTGTTTGATTTTGGGCTCTGGGTGGCAGAGAGGGAACAGCTTGAGGACCCCATGGACTTCGGGCATAAGCCAGCTTTGTCCTGCTGATATTTCTCCATGTGAAGGGAACTGCTGGCTGCTGCCATTGACCTATACACATTCCTGCTCTGCATCTATTCCCATGGCACATCAGCTGCCCCATCTTTCACCTCACTGAGCAGCATCAACTTGCATGACCTCCTTGGACTTGTGTGTCATAGTCACTTATTTTAACTAAAGACCCCTGAAAGCAAATGCGCTTGGACTTGTGGATCTGCTTTTGTAGCTCATAACCATTCTTGCAGTTCTAAGGACCTATTTCGGGGAGTGTATCCAGCTCCCCTGTGTGTACTTCCATGGGTGTGAGTGGTAGAGCTGTTCTGGTTGCTGACAGTGGACACACCTGGCTCTGAACCGACCTGCAGAGGAAGTCACCATGGCCCAGAGGATCCTGGCGCTCTGCAAGTGGCCAAGCAAGAAACACAGCCAAGGGCTTTCAGGTCACTCTTTCAAGCCCTCACAGGGAAGACAATTTTGCATGTCAATGGAAATGCTAGGCTGCAATTTGAGATGTTTAAGGATACTAGAATGCCTAAGGGATTTGGTAGGTCCTCTGAGGTCAGATGGTAATTTGAAGACACCTGTAAATGCTTGAAAAACTTTGTAAGGCTAAGTTCTTCATCATGCATGGCATGGATTTCCCAAACCCAACCTCTGCTCTCATTTTCCCAAAACTTCTGTGTTCCTCCATGTTTTCCCCTCCTCTCTTGTCCACTGCTCCTTGCAAAGAACAGTTCCACTAGATCCAGCAAAATGAGCCCTTCACCCCTCCTCTGAGACCTCAGCAAGCTGCACCAAACTCAGTGCCCCTCACCACTCTTCAGGGTCCTTCCTAAGCCCCTCTGCTGGAGGTTAGCTGGAATTGTTGCTTTTCCAGTAGAATCAACCCTTTTTGCTTCATCAACAAGGTCAGCCTTGAACTGTTAACCAGAGGATACCACCTATGTGGCTCTTGTTTGTGGAATACCCATCCTGCTCCAGTTCTCTGACCACCAGTTCATTCAAAGCTCAACCCAAAACTCATTTCTTTCACCCTGCAAGGGTTTGACAAAGTATGACAAAACATTGAGCTCAGTTTCCTCTCCATTTGTCTGCCAAGCTCTCTAATCCTGGATGTTTTTCTCCCCACCCCTTTCTCTTTTGCCCCTCAAGCAGGGTCTGGGATCTTTGACAATGAGGTTTTCAAGCACAGCAGTTTTTTTAGTCATTCACAGTAATTCGTTACATCTTTTACTCTTCTAATTCTCTGTGACACATGGTCTCTCATGAGCATCATTTTCAAACACATGAATCATTGCTAGACATCCGTTTTCCCATCTGGGTCTTTGGCAAGATGAGTTCTTGCTCATCTCCATGGACTTTCAGCTTGCATGGCTTTGTCATGAGTATGGCCTGCTTCAGCCTGGTCCCTGCTGTGTCAGGTGCCTTTGCACATGCACACACAAACACACACACAGACATACACGTGTATCACTGTACAGGATTAACTGGACTCTGCTCCTCTATCTTGATCAGCCATCATCCTCCTTCTGAGTCATGGCTGAGGAAGATAAGCAGCTGGTTTTGCTATTGCCTTCATGATAATAAGTAAACAGTAATTAATATTTTGCAATTATGTATGCCCTTGAATTGGATGATCTGAAAGCACTTCATTAACATTAATTAGTCATCATTGCATAGCCCACATGAGGTAGATAAGGTTGTATTGTGCAGAAGGGAAAACTGAGGGGGAAAGAAATACCAGGATCAGGCAGGTCTAACATCTGTCAGAAGGGTTTGCAATGCCTTGGCACTTCTCAAAGCTGAGGTTTGCTGCAGCCTCATTTTGAAGACACTGATGGCAAAACTGGGGCTACAATGCAGAGGGCGAAATCCTAAATGTTCAAGACAGAGTTCCACAGGACTAATCAAGACCTTGATTCCTCAGGGGTTGTGCCTGCCCATTGCCTTGGCTCTTCCTCCTTTTGCTGCTGTTTGATACTTTGCTAATCACCAAGACTCTAGTGCAACAAGTGAGATGGGCATCTGACAGACCCAAAGCAGTGGAGTGGATCTAGACCTTGTCTGGACCTGGTCAGGTATCTTAGAGACATTTTTTCAGTTACCCAGAAAACATTTACCAAACCATCAAAGTTACCTAGGTTATAAAGTCCTTGCAAAAGCACTGTTGGCCAGCTGGAGGCCAGACATAGATCAAAGCACTTGGGTAAAGGCTAGATGTCTAGATGTGTCTAGACACTATGTGGGGTTTCCAAACTCACACCAATGTCTCACATCAGGAGCTTGATTCCATTGTCCAAATGATCTGGATGTTCCTCCTGACCTCCAGCTGACTTTTGGAAGGACAAGGGCCTCCTGAAAGTCCCATGTCAGATATGCTGACTGGTTTAGGTACCTCGGGGCATCTCTGAGACCTCTTTATTTTGGATAACTGAATCATGCCCCAGATAGCCTGTGCTGGCAGTGCATGCCCAGCATGTGTTTCACTACATCCAAGTCCTTCTCTAGACAGGTAGCCTGATGCCCAGACACTGAATAAATTAAACTGAGCACCCTCTGAAAAATCTTTACTGTTCTCTGGGTAAAGAGTCTAAGCACTCTGTTGCTCCCACTTTCAGGCTCAAGTTATTTAGGAACTTTGGAAAAGATCTCTATCTGCCTGATGATGCTACAGCTGTGCAGTAGGAACAGGGCCACTGCAGGATGTACTGCTCCCCTCAGAGCTCTCAGACCCCTGTTATCATCCCTAAGGCTTGCTGCATAGGAGGCCTCCCCTCCAGTATCCTTCTCACTCCAGTGCTGGCTCTGTAGAAATCAGTATCACCAGCAGGAGTTAAAACCAACTCAGACACTGTTGTCCCAACATCTTCAGTCATGGTCCAAGTTTCCTGTAATGCCAAGCAATTGGATTGAATTTCTTGCTTGTGTTTCTGTCTTTCCCAGTTAGAGGAGGCCTATATGGCAATGGTGAGGAGATCAGGGATAGCCAAGTGTCCCCACACTTCGTAGCTGACCACCCACAAGGCCTGGGTATATGTGCTCTCTTTTCCAACATCTTGGTGGTCCCAGCCAGACCAGAGGCATGTACCAGGGACCTGCCTGCTGTGCTCAGGCTCTGGCTTCTTCCTCAGGTGTTTTATGTGACCTATGCTTTTTTTGGCCTCAGTGATTTTCATGACTGACCACCTCCAAGGGGGCTGCATTAACATCTCTTTATGTTGCTGGTCTGCACTGTCAGTGGTCACTGCTGGATGTTGATATAGTGGGGGACTTGTATGTATCTGTTCTGGGCTCAGCTGATGCCTCCCTCTCATGCTCCTTCCCAAGGAGTGAAGGGAGTTGAAGGAACTTCTCCAACTGGAGGAGCTGTGAAAGACCTTGGAAAAGTTGAGGTCATGATGTTGTCCTTTGGAGTGGGATTGAAGTGTTTGATGACAGGTGAGGAGCAGCAGGAGAGAAACAGAAGATACAAGATCTGTTCATCAGGTGAGAACTGCCTGTTTTACATCCTAAAGGCGATGTAGTGGGGACTATATAATCATTTGTAAACTCAGGGTTTTTTTAAACCCAAGACTGTGTGGGTGAACTTCAGGCTGGCTTTTCTTGGTGGAGGGCCAGACTTAAAAGCTTTAACACAATTCTTTTACTGCACATGTCTGGAGCAGTTCTCTGTGGTTGAAAAACACCACTCAGCTGATCAAAACCTGGGTCTTATTCAGGTCTCATAATTCAGCCCCTCCCCGTTCACCAGCTGGAACAGAGGGAGTCCAGGGTGACCACTTGGTGAGAGGCCCCTGTCTCATTATGAAGAGGGACTAAAACATGTTTTGCCTGAAGATTTTATATGGGTATTTGCTGACAGCAGAGGACAAGGGTGAGACTCACAGATCTTTTGAGTCTCATGGCAGAGCTTGTCGTTGTTGATACATGCTCATTTCCCTGGATTAATTCTTTTTTTGAGCTTCTCCTCCTGTCCACTCCAGTTTTTTTGCCCTTCCCAATGTCCTTCTGCCTGGTTTAAGGCTCACAGCCCCTTCAGCCCTAAGTTAGTTCCCTTTCTCTTTGCCTGTCTGCAGAGACATTCCCCCTCTCCCTCTCTTAACCTCATGCCCTTTATCTGCTGTCTTAACTCCCAGTTTAAGCTCTTGTTTAAATTGCCTCTGAACACAGCTCACTGGCCCCAGTCCCTCTGCAGCTTCTCCTGAGTCCTTATCAGCTCCACACATGCCTCCTCCCTTCCCCTGTCGCAAATGCTGTGTCTCTGATACCAGGTCTCTCTGTGGCTCTCTCATTTGTCTCCTGTCCCATCTCATGCCCTCCACAGGCTGGCAGTCTCTGTCACCATGTCACAGCCACCTCTGGGTTTTACCACCTTCCTGTCTGGGTTTCTCTCTGGGGAGCCATGAGGTGGTCTCTCGAAGAGTGGCTTTCCATGGCATACCCCAAACACTCTCCCAAACCCTTTTCTTTCCATCTCCATGCCTTGTCTCCATCTCTAAACACCAGAGCTTCCCTCCACATGCCCGGTTCTGTTATGACTAGTGTTTATTTAATGTTGTACCTCCCCCCTCCACTCCAATCTGGGATTGTTACCTCTCAGATAACCCTCCTTCTACTCAGATACCATCTCACAGAGAAAACCATGGTCAGGGATGTTGTCAGTCCCTGGTTTTCACTTCTGGTACCCACTTTCTGCCATGGGGCCATCAGAAGCCATCAGAATGAGGTGACCCTACTTGAGCAGTGAAGTTGAACCATATGACCCACTGTGGTCCCTTCCAGCCTCACCCATTCTGGGCTTCTTTGCTTCTGTGAGCATGAGGGAACAGATCCATTTCCTCTGTTGGGAAGATGTGGTGAGTAATCTTGTCATCTCTAGGAGCTGCAGAAATTTCAGATAAGAAGTGAATGACTTCCAGAATTTCAGAGATATTTTTTCAGCAAAAAGTTGTCAAGTCTCTGCTGAGGCCACCTGAACTGCACTTGGACCACATTGGAAATTTTCACCAGTGGGCCAAAGCACTTGCCTACTTGAAACTCTGTCTCCAACCATTTCTCCAGTCCCAGATACAAGGCAGGGCCACCAGGGCATTTACAACTATGATTTTTAAGATGGGTAAAAGCATAAATTTGTTACTAGCCTAGAAGTGCTTGAAGTAAATAAACATTTGAGGTAAACAGCAGGAGAGAAAACATTCAACTCCCAGCAGTGCCAGCTTGGCAACGCTGTGGACAAGCCTGGGAGCAGAGCAACAGGCTGCACTGGCAGCTGTGCCAACGAGGGACAGCAGAAGAACTTGTGCAGGCAGATGTTTGGGCCTCGGCCAAAAACACCCCTGGCCCCTTTGACCAAATGTGTTTGGTTTGAGACAGGTCCCTCAGCTGCCCGTGGAGCACCACAGCACAGGAGAACCCAGCGCATCCCAATGCCACCCTGGTGGTGCAGGGTCCCAGTGCCACAGGCAGGACACCCACTGCTCCCTGCCCAGCCCTGGGCTCTGCTCCTGCCCTGCCCCTGCCCACTCAGGGCCTGGGGGCTGGTAGCCCTGCAGCAGGCAGTGGAGGAGGAGGGCAGTGCCTGGCATGACGTGTGCACTGGGCGCGCCCGTGCCAGCGCTGGGCACCGGCTGTGCCTGGGGCACTGTGTGGGAGAGTGTTTGTATGGCTGCATCCTCCTGGTGTGGGCAGTCTGGCTCTGTCCCATGACACACACATGGTGTGAAGGGGGAAGGGAGGATTAATGGAAGATGACTGTAGGAGCCTGCAACAGAGAAGATAAAGAAGAAAATCAGCTAGACCTGCTGGATTGGTTGAAATTCTTGTTTTGGGCTTGGACAAGGTATTAAAGCACATTTCTCATTCCCTTGAGGGATTGGAGAAGTGTCTCCCATACCAGTGAATGGCTCTGCAAATGCATGCTGCCCTTAATGCAGGGGCAGCGGGAGCTGTCCCTGCCCTGCCTTGTGGCAGCGACTGTCACCCACCTTGGGACCCTGCTCCTGCCACACAGCTCTGCAATCAGCAGGAGATGACTTGCCCCTGGGCACTGCCATTGTATAAAGGGACAAGGAAGCAGGTTTCCCAGTCATAAAGCTGTTGCACAATTAATTATTCTGGCTTGGCTCCGGATCCCTGGAGCTCAAGGATGCCACACTACATGACTAGTGTGGCACAGGCTCGGCCCGGCCGAGCCTCAGGCTAGTAAATCACTTCTGCTCGCGTCTCTCCCCTTCCACTCAAGTGTATGCTCTTTCAAAGGGGGGCTTGATGGACCATGCTCTGAAGCAGCAGCATCTGCAATCAGAGGAGAGCCAGAAACATATTACAGCTCTCTGTACTGGTGTCTTTCCTCTTCACCCAAGGGACACCCCTGTACCGAGCCCCCAGCCCACAGGGGAGCCAGCACTGCACTGGGTAAGAACAAATCTCCATGCCTGGGCTTCTCATTTGTATTTTTCTGGCTCAAGGCTAAAACCCATTTGTCTTGACATGCCTTTCTCCTGGAAATTAAAGACCTTGTATTTTTCTCCTAACAGTGGTATTGTACCCTATAATCAAGCTGCTTCTCCATCTTCCCTCTGAAAAGCTGAACATCCTGAACTCTCAGCTTCTCCCTGAAAAGTGTTATTTGCTTTCGCCCTCGGGTGAATTTCCTGCTGCTGTCTTCACTGTCTTTAACTTTTAAACATCTCTCAAAAGTGCAGAAACATATGAAATCCTACAGCCCTGTACTCATCAGGGCTGGGTGCAGATGTTCCTGTCTTGTTGACCTACTGCCATGTGAGGTTCCTCTCCTCTCCTCTCCTCTCCTCTCCTCTCCTCTCCT